>CAUYRT010046331.1:0-44452 GCA_963574885.1 Lepilemur ruficaudatus | reverse complement strand
TGCTGGCCGGCCGGCCGGCCGGAGCGGGAACCGGGCTCCCTCTCTAAGGCACCCGACAGTCTCTCTACTTCGCGAGAAGTTTTCCGATTCACCTCTGTTTTCCACTGAGGTCCTGTGTCCCACGCTGGTTCTCTGTAGATCAGCAGAACTGGTCCTGTAGAAGTGGAGTTCACTCGCGTGCAGTAGTCTGCCTATTTCATCTCCGACTCTGAGAGCAGAGAGCCAGGAGGGCACTCCTATTCCGCCATTTTCCACAATCCTACGATTGCTATCTTAATTTCCTACGAACAAAACCAGAGAGCTCCCTGCGTGTCTGGCAAGGCTGCAGGTGTGACCCCAGGGTTCCCTCTGCCAGGTGTGGGGAACCTGCTTTTCCCTGCGTGTGTTTGTAGCCAGCACTCCAGGTGTGCGTCAGACACCCAGCGAAGCGCTTCCTCACCTGCCTGTGTCGCGTGGTCTTCACAGCAGTGGAGGAGAAAAGCAGAAGAATTGGGGTTTTGCGAAGCGTGATAGCTACATCCTCCTGGGTAACCAGAGCCACCGTGAACCCCAGTCTCAATGTCTAATAAGGGGCGTGTGAGGCTCCTCGTCATTTGATACCTGCTTGGGTGGGCAGAGGCTCTGTGGAAAGCGCTGAGAACACGGAGACCAGTTGCCAGCGGGTCAGTGACCAGACACGAAGCATCTGTTCTCAGGAGAAACAGTCATCTGTCCTTTCCCCTTCACACATGTAATTTAGATCTGTCTGTTTGAAATATCCAGCCTAGTGCCTTCCCAGCCAGGGCTGGTTCTCACGGGAAGTATTTGGGTGAAGAAGTTGGGGAAGGCGATTTTCCTGAGGAGTGTCTGAGCGCTGCCTTCTGGGTGGCAGAAGTGCCACCCTGTCACCTGAGAACAGAAGGCTTAACTTCAGATTCCGAGGTGGCAGTCGTTTGGGTCACGAAATGTTTTGCTGTAACATTTTTTTTTTTTTTTTGAGACAGAGTCTCACTCTGTTGCCCGGGCTAGAGTGAGTGCCGTGGCGTCAGCCTAGCTCACAGCAACCTCACACTCCTGGGCTCAAGCAATCCTACTGCGTCAGCCTCCCAAGTAGCTGGGACTACAGGCATGCGCCACCATGCCCGGCTAATTTTTTCTATATATTTCTAGTTGGCCGATTAATTTCTTTCTATTCTTAATAGAGACGGGGGTCTCGCTCTTGATCAGGCTGGTTTCGAACTCCTGACCTTGAGCAATCCGCCCGCCTCGGCCTCCCAGAGTGCTAGGATTACAGGCGTGAGCCACCGCGCCCGGCCGCCGTAACATATTTTTAAGATGCTTTGAAATAACGAAATTAAGTACCTTTCGGATCAAGTTGGATATAAACCACTCGTTTTGACCGCGTTAGAGACCTTCCTGACAGTGTTTGGACAGGACACGGTTGCGGTGGTGCTGGGGGAAGGGGAGGGCTTTGCCGGGACGGGAGGACCTGGTGGTCCCTTTGCTGAGAGCACCTCTGCACCTGAGAAGCCATCGGGTCCCCTGTGTGCAGGGTGGGGACAGCATGGGACGTCTCAGGAGGGCACTCTGTGGCCACGGGTTGGGGAGCAGGGTGGGGTGTCGCAGGTGTCTGGGGTTTCCCCTTACTCTGAGGGGACCCTCGGGACGTAGGGGTCACTGGTGTGACCTACACGGGGCTGGGGGCCATGGAAGCCCGGGGAGAACCGTCAGCCCCACACCTGACCCGGCAGTGGAGAAAGTGCACGGATGTGGCTGCTCCTGTGTCCCCGCGGGGCAGTTGGACACGAGGGCCGTGAACCCATGTGGCGTGGCCAGTGAGGAGACCCACGTCCTCCGGGGCCTGCCACACAGCAGTGGCTCATTTCAGTGCCTTAGTTATTTTGTTGAGACGTCACGTGCTCAAGGTGAGGAGAGGGTGACCCATCTCTGTCCACTGGCCTGGCACCTGCCCCAGGCGTACCTGCTGCGTCTTTGGTCTTTGGACGTTTTAACAGTCAGGCACTTGACGTTAGCATGTTGGGTAGAGTGTTTCCTCAGCCCTTTCTGCTCTGTACGATAAGTACGTCTCACAGCCTCATGGGATGGGAAGGAGACACAACAGCAGCCTTCTGACGAGACCCCTGAGTGCTCTCCGCACCCTCCTCCCGCTCATCCCTCACCACTTTGCACCCATTTCACAGATGAGGAAAGCTGAGACCAGGCAAGCAGAGTCCAGAGTCCGTGCCCTGAGTCGCTGCTTGCTCAGGAAGAGAGAAGGGGCTTGGGGGTTGGTAGTTCGCTGCCCGGTCCCCGAGCCCAGGCAGTGTTTCGCCAGCACTTGGGCCGTGTCGTGGATTCTCATCTCCCCTGGCCGTTCCCCTCGCAGGACGCGGGGAGCCAGCAGATCGGGTTCCTGCTGGGAAGCTGCGGGGTCACCGTGGCCCTGACTAGCGACGCCTGCCACAAAGGCCTGCCGAAGAGCCCGACGGGGGAGATCCCGCAGTTCAAAGGTGCGTCGGTGGGTGGGGGGCTTGCGGGCGTCCCGGCCTCAGGGTGGGGGGACACACGCCTGTTGGCCCGGCTCCAAGACCCACGTTCTCCCGTGTGCTGCCATCTGTGGGGACGTCATGGCCGCTGTGGTTAATGGCGGTGGCCGGGTGCTCCGTGGGTGTCCCAGGCTCTAGGGCACTCGGGCCAGCTGGGGGCGGAGTCTGCGACTGTGCCGTGCGGGGGGAGAGGGGGGCGGTCTACGGACCTGTCCTCCAGGCGAGGGTCGCGTGAGAGGGCCTGTCACTCGCTCCCCAGGCTGGCCGAAGCTGCTGTGGTTCGTCACCGAGTCCAAGCACCTCTCCAAACCGCCGCGGGACTGGTTCCCGCACATCAAAGACGCCAACAACGACACCGCCTACATCGAGGTGAGTCGGACACGGCTGCCCACGCGTGTTCCCCGGGCGGTGACGTGCACTTCTGATGGCACACAGGTCCGCAGTCCGGGGCCCGGAGCGCACCAGACTCCGCCCTTCACCGCCGCTCTCCTCGCGTCTCTGTCTCCCCCCAGTACAAGACCTGCAAGGATGGGAGCGTGCTCGGCGTGACGGTGACCAGGATCGCGCTGCTGACGCACTGCCAGGCCCTGACGCAGGCGTGCGGCTACACGGAAGGTGGGGCGGCCCCTTCGCGCCCGACCGCGGCTCCCGGGACCGGGGCTCTGTGAGGGGCCCTGTCGACGGGGCCGACCGGTGGCCATGAGGTGGTGTCGGGTTTACGCCCAGCTCCGTGGAGCATCACTCACTGAGCTGTCGAGTCACCGTCAGCTCGGCTGCCGTGACAACACGTCCCATTAAACGGTGGCTTGTGCTCTTGCAGCTCGTGGGCCGGAGTCTGAGCCGGGGTTCCCTCGGGGTCCTTGCCTGGCGTTTCCCATGCATGCACACGGGCGTGGGGAGATCTGTCTTCCTGGGGGCGCCGCCCTACGAGAAGGACCGAGTGAGAGCTCAGGACGTGGCATTAGCGATGCGCAGGGCGGGGCGCTCACGCCCCTCGGTGACGGGGACAGTGGCTTCAGAGGGAAGCCGAGCCTTGCTCGGGGCTGGCTCTCAGCTCCGCTGCTGCGTCTGTGGCAAGGACCGTTTCCGGGCCATGTGTGTTTAGCGCCCTCCTCCCATGGTCATCGAGGCGTCTCCGTCCCTGTCCCCAAGCTGCACCCCTCCCGCGCTGCCCCCACCCAGCCTCGCGGACACCAATAGCGCGACAGAGGCCCCGCGTATCCCCCCGCCCTTCCGGGGAGACGCGAGGGAGGGAGGCGAGAGAGATCTTTGATCGGAAAGGGAAGGAAAGGGGGAAACGCGCAGAGGAGAAGCAGCGCGCCGTGCCAGGTGCCGTGTGATGAGCTTGCTCTCACTCTCCGGGGACCCTGGGGGGCCCGAGACCCTGGAGGCTGCGGAATCTCCACCCAGACGCAGGGAGGCGATGTTTTCCAAGACCCTCGTTCCCCTGACGTGGCGCTGGGTTTTGCTTGCGTCGTGGTCTGCGCCGCCCTCGTGAGTAAAAGTCTGCTTTCTCCTGTCGCGCAGCCGAGACCATCGTGAACGTGCTGGACTTCAAGAAGGACGTCGGGCTCTGGCACGGGATTCTGACGGTGAGTAAGGCCCGAGGGACGCCCTCGCCGCCCCGGCAGGGAGGGCAGCAGCCTCGTCCTTTCCCCCCGGCGCTCCCTGGATCGAGCCGGTGCCAGGGCTGTGTTTAATTCACTAAGTTAATTTTGTGAGATGAAAACTAGTGTAACACCCTAGAGAGAATTAAGCTTCCAGAACATGGAAGTTCGTTTAAAGATGATGATCATTCAACTGAAGGTTTTGTTTAAAAGAGGCTTTGGACTTAAACTCTTCGGTTCTGCCGGGAGCAGTGCAGGAAAGGCAGAGGGGACGGGGGGCGCCTTGGGGTCTCTCTGCTCTGCGGGTCATGCCCGGGCAGCGCCTGCAGCCTCGGCCTTCCGCCCCCCGCGAGGTCCTCTCATACCCCATCGTGGTGGAGTGGGCGTCCCCTGCGCCATGCCCCCCCGCCCCCGCTCACGTCCCGGCGTCTGTGGCCCCTCCAGAGCGTGATGAACATGATGCACGTGATCAGCATCCCGTACTCGCTGATGAAGGTGAACCCGCTGTCCTGGATCCAGAAGGTCTGCCAGTACAAAGGTCGGTGGCTGTGGTGGCCGCGGGGTCTTGGGGACAGAGCTCACGCGCCCTCCCCTGTGATCGCGATCACCCCCCCTTCTCAGCGTGGGACGGGCTGACGGCACAAGGTAACATATGTCTGCTCTTCTTCGTAGCTAAAGTGGCCTGTGTGAAATCCAGGGACATGCACTGGGCGTTGGTCGCGCACAGAGACCAGAGGGACGTCAACCTGTCCTCTCTGCGGATGCTCATCGTGGCGGACGGAGCCAACCCCTGTGAGTGCAGCCTGCCGTGAACTTGAGCTTGTCCTGAGAGGCCAACGAGAACTGGGTTTCTAGTTCTCGTTCTTTGCACTCTGAGTTTTCTTTTCCTAATCTTTTTGTCTTAGTAAAGAAGTTGTCTTAAAATAACTAGACAGTGTCATTCGGTGTAGCCTGAAGGCACAGTGGTGTCGTGGTCAGGAGCGAGGCATTTGCAGGCCAACGGCCGTGGGAAGAGGAGAGATGTCTCGGTTCTATAGAGGGCGCTCCTTGTTTAATTCTGTTTCCTCGGCCGTAAACGGCCCCCAAATCATAAGTTTTCCGAGAACGAAATGAAGTAGTTCCTGAGTGTAGTTCTTTGGCACGTAGTACATGCTCAAGAAATGTTGACTGCTATTATTCTATGACCTCTATGCTGTCATTGATCAGTAAATTGTCACTTTTAATGGATTTCATTGTCACATCCTATAGCAAAAAAACATTCAACGTAAATTAGCGGTTTCATAGCAGACTGTTACTACACCTTGAGAAACGTTTCCGTCGGCTGGGACAAAGACCTGGCTTGTTTCTGTGAGAGGGAGACACACAGAGCCAGAAGCAAAGCGAATTGCGTGGAAGAACCAATGTCTCTGACCACATTCATAACCCATGAAACACACACGCTCGTAAACTTTCCTGAGTGCCTGATACACAGAAGTAGACATGTGAGCAGATTTGTTTTATAAACAGTCCTCTTGCTTATAAAATAATCCCAGAGATTGTGAACGAATTTAGTGAACGTGTTTACCCGTGACTCTGCTGAGCAGCACACTTGGGTGACGCAGGGTGAACCTGCCGTGTCAGGGATGGCTTCGCGGGGGGCTCCCACGGCTGTGCCTCAGTCTCTCTGAGTTGACACAGGGAACGTGTCCTTCACTCGGCCACGGTCAGGTGTGCCCGTCTCTTAGCACTTGCATCCTGAAGACGGTGGAGCAAGTCTCAGAAAAGTCATTAAAGGAAGCTTGTCGGTCTCTTTAGAAACGTCTGCAGTGTAGCAGTGACTGTAGGACTGTTCTGTGCTGTGGCTGATTTTCGGTCAGTCTTGGTGCTCTTGTCCTCTGACCCTCGTCCTCTCTCATCCAGGGTCCATTTCCTCTTGTGACGCGTTTCTCAACGTCTTCCAAAGCAAAGGCCTTCGACAGGAGGTCATCTGTCCGTGCGCCAGCTCACCCGAGGCGCTCACCGTGGCCATCCGGAGGTAGGCGTCACGTCAGTCCACGCAGACACGGGGCGGGGCGGGGTGCTGGCGCGGCTCTGTCCGCACACACTCAGATACAACTGCCGTTTCAGGCCCACGGACGACAGCAACCAGCCCCCGGGCCGGGGCGTCCTCTCCATGCACGGGCTGACCTACGGGGTCATCCGCGTGGACTCGGAGGAGAAGCTGTCTGTCCTCACGGTGCAGGACGTTGGCCTGGTGATGCCTGGAGGTGAGCGGGGCCCTGGGGCGGGAATCCCGAGCCTCGCCTGTGGGCTGACCAGTGGCCGAGTGTGCGTCTGTCACGTGTCACCCGTCCCTCTGGTGTGAGCTCTCGGGCTTGGCTTCAAGTCTTCTGACGTCTTCGTTAAGCTTCGGACCCTCATGGTGGAGCTGCTCCTCCTGATAAAACCCAAATGCTCGAGAACGGGGTCCTCTCTGCATATGGGGACCCCAGACCCTCTGCCCCGCCGGTGCTGGGCGGCCCTCCCTGCTCTGACCCGGAGGACAAGATTGTCAGTGCCTGACTCCCTGGCGAGGCCAGACACCCCAGCTGGCCCTTGCCAGGCTTTTAGCAAACATGTATGAAATCCCAGGAATGTGAGTCTGTATAATTCGTGAAGCTTGTTTTTAGCTAGAAAGTCATTTTTTGAAAGTCACAGAAACCCTTTCCAGAGGTACACAGAGACAACCGCCTGGGTGACGGGGCCACCTGCCCTTCCATCCGCCACACAGTGACTTGGGCACTTCCCAGGAGCCACATGTGAGACCTCACTGCCCTGTTGTTTGCATGGTGCGCTCACCTGGGCCCTGGCTTGCAGGACTGCAGGCATTGGCGTTCAGGGTCCTCGCTGTCTGCCCTGAAGTGAAGTTGGGGTCCCTGCCCAGGACCCAGCTCTCCTGACCAGCCCCTGCACACACAGGTGTGGTCTCACCCACGTGGCAGGATGGCCACTCCCAGCGTGAACAACACTGGTTACGTGTGTTCAGCATGTGCAGGAAACTTCACGGGGATCCCAGCCTGAGTCGTGCCTGGAGGTTTGACGGCCATGCGGCCCCTGTGGGGTCTGGGATGGGGGTTGCTCACTGCCCCTCCGTGCTGATCTGCCGTCGCCCTGCTGTCTGCCTGCCCCGTCTGGGCACGAACCAAACGAAACGAGACCTGGGCTTTCCTGACGGTCAGCGCCCTGCGGTTGCCACGTGGAGTCTCCTCGTCCACGTGGAGATTTCCGGGTTGCTGCGGCGTTGCCTGTCCCTCCGCCCGCCGAGAGCTGCATCCACCCCACCTGTGCCCAGCCTCGGCCAGGCCTCCCGCTCCATTTCCTTAAAAAACATTTAATTTTGAAGTAAACACCAGAGCCCCACGGTGGAATCTCTGCGAGGTTCCGGAGGTGAGGCAGTGAAAATCCTGCCTTCTGACCCTGGGGCATCCACAGGCCATTCCCGTTGTGGGTCCTGAGTCGAAGCCACTGAGCAATGTTCTTTGAAGGACTCGCCTTGAGGGAATTTGGAATCAAAGGTCGAGATTTCCACGAGACACTGGGAGCTTAGACACCACTTGCAGTCGAGAGAAGCTTTGACAGATTAAAGCGAGTGTCTTGTGCCTCTTAATCCACGGAGTCAGTTGCATCCTGGGAGTCACGCCCATCCTGCCGACAACATGCGTGTGGCCGATGCTCTTGCGTGCACTCTGTGCCGCCCGCACATCCACGTGACGGGTGCTGTTCCCCTTACATACAGTGTACACGTTAAAGCTAAAGCTGTTGGCCGGGCGCAGTGGCTCACGCCTGTAATCCTAGCATTCTGGGAGGCTGAGGCGGGCGGATAGCTCAAGGTCAGCAGTTCGAAACCAGCCTGACCAAGAGCGAGACCCCGTCTCAACTAAAAATAGAAACAAATTAATTGGCCAATTAAAAAAAATGTATAAAAAAAATGAGCTGGGCATGGTGGCACATGCCTGTAGTCCCAGCTACTAGGGAGGCTGAGGCAGGAGGATCGCTTGAGCCCAGGAGTTTGAGGTTGCTGTGAGCTAGGCTGACGCCACGGCACTCTAGCCCAGGCAACACGGTGAGACTGTCTCAAAAAAAACAAAAAACAAATTAAAGCCATTGAAACCACGTGTTGACGTCACAGCTGCGAAATCTGACGTGTCGCTGCCACGTGAGAATCACGTCTGTAGGGAGCAGGAGTGGCTGACAGTGACGTGCGCCGTTTGCGCCAGACGTGGTTTCTGTTCATGCGTGTCCTCCTCTTTGCTCCTTTCTCATCCTCCCCCCACCGGCTCTGACACGCGTGTGCCCTGTTTGCTTCCAGCCATCATGTGTTCGGTGAAGCCGGACGGGATCCCCCAGCTGTGCAGGACGGACGAGATCGGGGAGCTCTGCGTGTGCGCGGTCGCAACGGGGACCTCCTACTACGGCCTCTCGGGCATGACCAAGAACACCTTCGAGGTAGGTGGGGGCCCCGGTCCGTGCACGGCGGGGGCGGGACGTGTCAGCGGGTAGTTGTCCAATAGAACACGTTTATGATCATTGAGATGGTCACACTTGCTCCTGCTGTTTTTGTTGCTTTTGATAGTTTTGTCTTATCAGCATCGTTCTGACCTTACAACCGGCGTCAAGAGAGAGTAATCATGATTTCTGAAAAATGGGCCTTTCTAAAGTTGTTACTCGCCTTTTCCTATTTAGTAAAAGTGCCAGGCGAGCGGTGGGTGATAAAGGACGTGTGTACACGAGTGTGCGTGAACAGCCTCGCCGGGGGAGGCCCCTGGCCGCCCCCTACAGCCTTTCAGCTAAGCCAGACGTGGCCAGTGTGGACCTGAGACTTGAGCACACGTGTGCGTTAAGTGTGTGTGGCGTGCACACACGTGGGAGTTGCGGTCGGCATGTGTGTGCACGTGTGTGGAGGCGTGTATGGCAGGCATTGTGGAGTGCGCACACGAGCTGCACAGTGAGCAGACACGTTGAGGGTTAGACTCGCGGGCTCGGGTGTTCGGAGCCGCGTCCTGGAGTTCCCAGAACTTTTGTCTTCTCACCAAGCGATTCCCGGGCTCGGGGCCGTGAGGTGTTCGAATCACGTGTGAGGAAATGCCAGCTCTGGGGACGCGTTTCCCGAACGTTTAGAACTTGGGTCGTGGCTGAGCAGATGTGTCCCAGTGCCCGTCCAGGCTGGCTCTGTGGAACGTGAATTGAACCTTCTAGAACATCCCTTGACGCCAGAGCTGGACACAAGTCTGAACACAGATCCCCCTCTCTGTTGACGTGCCTGCAGGGCGGAGGGAAGAGCTTTAGACTCTGAACTCCGTTTGATCTGCTTCCTTTATGTTTCTCTTTCAGCACATTTCCAACAAGGAAAAATAGCACTTTAACGAACAGGGATTAGTTGCTTTACAGCTCACGTAGGCTGTTTAAAATGCACCTTGGTCCTTCATGTGTTACTTTTATGTTCTGGTTTCATAAACGAGAATTCACGGGCACTCCTCAGCGTGGGGTCGTGATGCCTGGGTGTCCCCTGCTTCGTGGCAGGGGCCGGTGTGAGGCTCCTTGCTTCCCGGAGGTGCGGGGCCGGTTGAGCCTCTGGGGGGCCGTGGTGGGAGGGAGCCAGCAGCCCCCAGGGCCCCTGCGCGTCCGGCAGGTTGCTCGGGGAGTGGACTCGGCCGCCGGCGGCCTGACAGGTGGTGTGACGGCAGCCTTGTCCCCAGGTGTTCCCCATGACGAGCTCGGGGGCGCCCATCAGCGAGTACCCCTTCATACGGACGGGCCTGCTGGGCTTCGTGGGTCCCGGGGGGCTCGTCTTCGTGGTGGGCAAGATGGACGGCCTCATGGTGGTCAGCGGGCGCCGGCACAACGCGGATGACATCGTGGCGACGGCGCTCGCCGTGGAGCCCATGAAGTTCGTCTACAGGGGAAGGTCGGTGGCGCTTGTGTGCGGACTGTGTGTGCTTTTCTGCGTAGACCATGCTTTTTTCGTGGGTAAGAAGAGTTTAACAGTTGCACAAACGCCTAATTTATTGCGACTCAGTTTCCCCTTCTGTGCAATTGAAGCAGCAGGACTCAGTGACCTCTGAGAGTTCACCTAGTTCTGAAGGTACAAGATTTTTCTATTACTTTCCTGAGCCCCATGAATATATTTTTGCTCACTTTCCCTGTAAGTTATATACAATTATCCATCTGAAAACTCACTTTTAATAAGTAACTCCACAAGTTAAAGGTGCAAACATTCACCTTGATGCAGGTCGGAAAGACCCACAAACAGCGGTTGAGTCATGGATTTGCTCAGGAGAGCCGACGTCACCGACTCCTGCCTCTCCCCGGTTTTCTCTTCCCCACCTTGCCCGGCACACGGCAGGGGCTCCGCAGTTCCTTGGATCAGTTGCTACGGCTCTTGAGTTTTTTTGCTAATTTGAAGGAAGCCGTAACTGCGCTAGAACGCTATATTAGTTGGAGGCTCATGGAAGAGGGAGAAAGTGGAGGCTTGGACGTGACGTTGCCACCTTTGAATCCTCTTTAAAAAGACGGCAGCCATCTGTGCAGAAAGCACAGGAGTGTCGACCTGCCCAGCCGTGTGCTGACTCTGCTAGCAGGTGTGTCTAGTGGAAGGCAGCAGTCCCAGGCGGGCAGCTGCTGCTGATTCAGGGAGGTTAGGACCCCCGACGTCGCAGGTCTCATGGCCGAGCGCCAACCCTCCCTTGCGCAGAAGGGAGAAACCTGCCCCTGACCCGCGGGCGCCGTCAGGACCCTGCGTGGCCCCTGCTGTTCTTGCCACGAGAGTGGGGCTGGTGTCATGGCGGCCTCTGGAGTAGGGGTCGGAGCTGCAATTCCTGCCGTGAGGGCGTCCCCAGGCCCGCTCACCACGCACTCCTCTGTCCCCGCAGGATAGCCGTGTTCTCGGTGACGGTGCTCCACGACGACAGGATCGTGATCGTGGCGGAGCAGAGGCCAGACTCCACGGAGGAGGACAGCTTCCAGTGGATGAGCCGGGTGCTCCAGGTCTCGCCTTGCTCGTTAGGGTTAGGGCGTGGCCCCAGGCAGCTGTGGCTGGGCAGCGTGGGGTCCCTTCGCCCTCCCCATGTTTGACCAGAGAGTTTCCATGTCTGGCATCCAGGAAACTCTTGAGCGGTCGGGGTTAGATCAGGACTTTGCAAAGCTGCTCCCCCTGTTCATGTTGGGAATTCATTTCTTTTCTCTGAATTTCCTCATTTACTGTTATGGTCTTTGGCAAGTCCTGTGTTAAACTGTTCAGCCTGATGAGTTCAGATTAAAACAAAAAGTTCTCTCGGTGTTTTTGCCCTGGGAACAGAGTGAGCACCACAGCCTTCTGTGTCTCGGACAGTATTTGGCACGATACCCGTGTTTACCAAGTGTTTCTGTTTATAATTCCTGCTGTGACGTGATCTCCCCTCTCACCTTCCCAGGCGATTGACAGCATACATCAAGTCGGAGTTTACTGCCTGGCCTTGGTGCCGGCGAACACCCTCCCCAAGACCCCACTCGGTGGCATCCACTTGTCGGAGACGAAGCAGCTCTTCCTGGAGGGCTCACTGCACCCCTGCAACGTCCTCATGTGCCCCCACACCTGCGTCACCAACCTGCCCAAGCCTCGGCAGAAGCAGCCAGGTGCGTCCACTGCCGCCCCGTGTGATCTGTGCGGGAGCTCGGGCTGGTTCTCTGTAGCGCCCGCTCGGGAGGCTGCAGACGGGTGGTCCTGGGCCTTTTCTTGCCTTCGAGCTCCGGCAGGTCACCTGCTCTGGGGAGTGACTGCTCGTCCCAGGGGGGTGTTTCTGCCCAAGGGTGGGCGGGTTCGGCAGCTCTGGCCTGTGGGAGCATTGGGTGGAGAGAGGTGCCAGTTCTCGGTGGGGCGCCAGGCGCTCCATCTGTCAGGGTTTTGCGCAGCTGCCCTGGGCTGCTCCTGCCGGGCAACAGTCTCCCTCGTGCGCAGAAACGGAGCGAAACATCCCTGTGCCTGTCAGGAGGCTTGTCTGCGAGTCAGAGCAGATGACACGTGGGGACTGTGGTGTCGTCACGCTAGTAAACGTTTCCCCGGCACTTTGCGGTCGGGGAGCAGGTTGTCCATCACCTGACTCGACGGTCATGCAGCTGAGCCAGTCTTGCTGGTCACCAGTCTTGCTGTGAGGTTGTGCATGGTCACCAATGAAAGGAAGCTGATGGCAAGGATACCTGGACCTTCTGCCAGGGCAGCGAGGGAGGGTCTCAGGGCTGAGACGTCCAGATGGGCCTCGGAGGCGACCTGAGCCAGGGGCCGCGGGTTCAGGGCAGTGCGCAGCGCACGGCGTGGACGAGCCAGTGTCATCATGGGGTGACCTCATGTCCCCTTGTGGAACCTGCCACGTGGGTGCTCCTGTGTCTGCTGTGCACACGAGGGTTCAGAAACTAGGCCGCTTGGTCATGCACAAACCATCTACACTTTAGGGGCTCTGTGTTTCAAGCATCTGAGAACGCCCGTACACGGCTTGTGTGCGGACACAAGGCATGTTCTACAGTCAAACAGAGTCCAGCCTCTGGAGGCTGCTCCGAGCAAGACCGGCAGGCAGCAGCCCAGGGCTCTGCACGGCTGTTCTCAGTGCAGCCCTACCTTCTCCCGAAAGCTGCGATAGACGGACGCTTCACGCGTGTCTGAGGAGGAGATGGGTGGTCCTGCTCTCACCTGGATGGTTGACGGGGGGGACGCCAGGCACGGAGCAGCCTTGGCCCTGTGTCGTCCTCCCGGGTGACGTAGTGTGGCTGCCACTGTGACCGGCCTCGCTCTGGGCCACCTCGCCCCAACGCAGCAAACAGCATGGCGCTCATCCTGAGCTGCAGACGTGCAGCTTGACCCTTGCCAGAGGGTTAGTAGGAGTTTGACGTCGTTGTGGCCTCAAGCCAAGGGCGGCACACGTCGCCGGGGTCACCTGATCATTTTATGCTGCCGTCCCCTTGGTGCCCGTTCTTTCCTCCTCCTCCCGGACACACTGCCTCCCCCTCACACGCACAGCGGGACGCTCTCCCACAACTTCCGATCCCTCCCTAGGAAGCGTGTGTATCTCCACTTACGTGTTCAATGAAAAGAAAACGTGGCGACGTGTGTCGAGGAAGCTGCAGGCTACTAGGGCTTCGGGTAGTCAGACATCACGGACAAGTTTCTGTAGTTCTGTAAGAAACTTCCTTCTTCCGTGAAAAGCCATCGGAGACGAGTGTATCTACTTTCCTCTTTCGAAGTGTTGTCATGCCCAGGGACAGCGCAGTGGTGGCTGAGTCGGTGACGGGGACGGGAAGAGAACTGAGCTCACGGCAGCCCCTGGTCCACCCCCACACTCACCGTGGCCCGACGGGACCTGACCCTCCCCCGGGTCGGTGAGATACGTGGCCAGGTGACCTGTGTCCTGCCCCTGCGGCAGGCCACTCCCTAAACCTGTCCTGAGAGGTATTTATTGAAAACGTACAATATTTCGTTCGCTAGTCAACTCTCGGGATGTGTAACAGCTGTAGAGAACAAGAACAATCAATCCAGAAATCTGGAGCTACGCGCAGTGAAGTATGGCGCATTCTAAGTTCCACGTTTGTCTTCCGTGTCGTGTTACAATGACCACTGTGGTGTCGGCACCCCCGTTCACGCCAACTGGACGCGCAGTGTTGGGTGACAGGCCCTGTGGGTGATGGAACATCACTTCTGCGGAGCCGCGGTCGTGGCTGTTTCACGATCGCTGTGATGATCGTTTTGGTCATTTCTTCGAAAACCTGCTCCAATGCACCATATTTGGAGCCAGGGCTCTCCCAGGGTGGGTCGGTGCCCAGGCGGGAAGTCGTGCCCTGAGGAATTTGGCTCTTGTTTGCTCATGTGCAGCCTGCGCTTCTTTCCAGAAATCGGCCCCGCCTCTGTGATGGTGGGGAACCTGGTCTCTGGGAAGAGGATCGCCCAGGCCAGCGGGCGAGACCTGGGCCAGATCGAGGACAACGATCAGGCCCGCAAGGTAGGAGCCGCCCCGGCCGCGCAGAGCGGCCGCCCCGACTTCCCCCTTGGCCAGTACCACGTCTGCACCGCCCATGGGGCACTCCTGGTCTCATTGTAGGTTCCCGGGCTCTTGTCTCAGACCAGCCGGCCCCACTCAAAGCCCACACGGCCTCCCTGGGGACCTTGCCGTGAGGCTTCCTGCCCTGGTCTCCAGGGAATAGGGGGACAGTTAGAGCGAGGGCTGGCGCCAGGCCTCCTAGTAGCAGTGTTGAGGCCACCAGAGAAGTCCCGAGCCCTTTCCACTGCAGACATGACACAGTATGCCGCGTGCATCTGCGGGTCCCCATTGGACCCTTTCGGCCCTGAGGGTGCTCAGTTCTCAGAGGCCCTGCGCTGCATGGGCTGTCGGGAAGCGTGGCCTGTGCCCAGTCCCAGGTGCGCAGTGCCACGTAACAGAAGCATCTGATCACCCCGTGCCCCACGATGTCCTGCATTTCTGTTAATATAAGGGGTTAAGGGCCACACACGGATGTTTCCTACGTCCTGTCGTAGAGCAAGGCTGTTCTCTTCCCTGTGGACTGGATCAATGCGATGCATACAGTTTGTGTAATTTGCGGTTTAATGACATCAGGGTGCTGCATTTTAAAAACTTACAAGAGCCCATTTGTTAAAAACAGGATAGGTCTGACTCTGTTATTGTAGCACCCAGAAATCAGCACCGCATCCTCCGTAAGTCCCAGAAGGAGGGATTTCCCGGTCGGCCGTGGGGAGATAGTCCTCCCGTCCTTGGGCAGAGCCTCACGGAACCTCCCTGACCAGACGCAGGTCCGAGCTGTGGGTCTAGCTGCGCGGCGACCTCTGCGTCACTGCCAGAGGGAAGCGGGAGCGTTGGCTGGTTCCCTCAGTCGCACGTTTGTCAGGGAATTTCCTGGACACGGACGTCCTCGTCTCCCTGGGAGACGAGTGCTGTGTTAAGACGCCCCAAGGCGCTGAGGCTGCCCCCGCCGGACGCCAGCCTGACCGCGACCCTGTGTCTGTTCCAGTTCCTGTTCCTCTCCGAGGTCCTGCAGTGGAGGGCACAGACCACGCCGGACCACGTGCTCTACACGCTGCTCAACTGTCGGGTGAGGCCCTGGGTTCGCGCCGCGCGGCTGGCGGGGGTGGGGGTGCCTGGGAGGGGCTCTCGTTCTTTCCCAAGTTCCTGACCTTCACTTCTGCCTTATGTGAATTCCTTTTGTCTAGTTAGTTTTTGCCGTTTTGACTAATGAGAATTTTTTACTTACGGGTTGCTTTTAAACATGACAGTTTGTATGTCTACTTGTACACCTGTCTATGTGAGCAGGTGTTTTAGCAATCGTGTCCGCAGTAGTATGAGATACCTGTTTTATTTTGATTACTGAACTGCTTTTTTATAAATAAGTTATGTGTTTGTTAGACTCTTAGGAATGAAAATTATTTCTAAGTCTAATTAAAGTTCCTGGTTACATTTTGCATTAGGAGACCAAACTCATCAGATATTGTTCCGTAATAGCACTCAGGAGAAAGGCCTGAAATAGACAAGCAAATATTAATAACAATAAAAATTAAATGAGGACGAGGTGGGAGAATCGCTCGGGGTCAGGAGTTGGAGACCAGCCTCAGCAAGAGCGAGGCCCCGTGTCTACAAAAAGTGGAAGACGTAGCCGGCCGTGGTGGCGCCTGTGGTCCCAGCTACGTGGGAGGGTCACTGCGCCCAGGAGTCTGAGGCTGCCGTGAGCTGTGATGATGCCACTGAATCCAGCCTGGGAAACAGCAAGACCCTGTCTCAAAAAAAAATTAAATGCAGAAATCTTAATATGCTTGTTAACTTTCTTTTTTGCTATATAAATAAAGTGTGAACACCAGATTAAAAACGCAGGTCTTCTCGACAAGCACAGGCAGGCGCAGCTCTTCACACGGCCGGGGCTGTTCAGAATCTCCGAACATCGGAATCTTGTCCCACAGAGGAACCCCGGCCCGTTGGAGCGGTGGGAGGAAGAGGAGGGACAGCTCAAGGAAGCTGTTCCTGACTCTCCCCCACGGGCACCGGCCCCTCCTTGCGTGTGGTTTCATCCTCGGAGGCACCCTCCTCCGCCGCCCTGAGGAGGTGTCGCCGTCCTGGGGCTGTGTATGCCGAGGGCCCCAGTTGCCCCCGTGCAGAGCGTCAAGACAGGGAGGCCCGTTTCTTCCCCCTCCGCCGGCCGCGACGTTCACCGAGACCGCGTGGCCCCCCCGCCCCATGATGGCTCAGGCGGCAGCGTCCGGTGCTCTCAACTCACAGTCACTGAGAGCCCTGGCGTCCGAGGGGCCAGGCGTGACCTGAGTTGGCGTGGCGTCACCGTGGCAGGTCGTGTCCCGCTGAGCCCCGGCGGCTGGGAGAGGAGGAAGGAGCAAGAACAGCGTCGGGGCAGCCCTTCCTGGCGTGCTCCGAGCCGGGTGAGGGAGAGACGGGAAGGACCCGCTCCCCACAGGCCAGCGGCGGGATCTCCATGTCCCACCGACGCGTCAGTGTTCATCAGCTCGTCCTCTCCAGGCAAGAACGTCACCTGTGGGTGTCATCCGATGCCACAGCGCCCCTGCCGTGGGGAAGACACTGCCTGTGTGGGACTCGCCTGGACGGGCGCCCCTGAGGATAAACGATTAATTGCAAATCCCCCTGCGTGCCGACTTGAGAGCCTCACTCCCGAGAAGGCTCCTTTGTCGCAGAGCTTGCCTGGAAGCTTTGCCATTTCTTTGTGTCTTAACCCCAAAAAGGGGCAGCCGGCATTGTGAAAATCATGTTTCTGGAAGTCGCCAAGACCAGGGGCAGCGTGCAAGTTAAATTTCCCATTGTGTAAGTGCCCACAGGTGGGGTTCTGGAGAACCAGAATCGGCACGTGTTTTCGGACACGCTCCTGGCAGCTGGTTGTGAGATGTCCCAGCCCCTGCAGTCCCAGGACCCCAGGAAGGCAAACCACAGGCTTTGTGTTGGCGGGAAACCTGGTTATCGATAGGGGGTCAGCTTCGCTCTCCGGAATGGGGAAAACTCCAGAAGCTGCACAAACCAAACTGGGAACCGCCGTCTCACACGGGCCGTGGCCGGCGACTCTGGGCTCCCACGTGGTGAGAGGGTCGGCCATGTCCGCCTCTACCGCTATCCTCTGACACAGCCGCCCGCTGGCCATGAGCCCATCTGTTCCGGGTGATGGGGGGGCGTGGGGGGCTGGTTTCCCTGCCCTGTGACCGGCACTCTCCAACATGGACCCCAGACACGTGGTCCCCAGGCCTCCGCTGTGCGTCCTGGTCCCGTTCGCTCTGAAGAGCCAAAGGACATTGGGGTGGGGTGTGTCGGTCCAGGTGACAGGTGAGCTCACCGTACAGATGTGCGGGGGCCGTCTGGCCTCACAGGCCCAGCTGCTGACGCTCTGGTTGGACTCATACTCCTGCCGCCTCTGTCTCCACCCTGCCGCTCGCGTCCTGCTCTCTGGTTGTTGTTCTTCAGGTGTCTGTTTCTATTTTCTCATTTTGTAACTTTCCTCTGAGGAGAAATAAACCGAGGAAGGGGCATGAGCAGGCTCAGTGCAGGGCCGGGGAAGCTGGACCTCGGTCGGAGGGTCCGTGACCGGCGGGACCTGGGTGTGTGATCAGCAGACAGGACGCGGCCCCCCACACCGAGCCAGCCGTGGCCCTTGGTGGTTTTGTGAGTGTTTTTGGTAGAAGTCAGGTGCTGGTGTCCATGTCTCAATGTGTCGTGGGATGTCCCTTGACACCCAGGCCTCACGGTCTGTGTGTGTGTCGAGATCGCTGAGATGGGAATGCGCCGTGCCTTCCCGACCCTGCTCAGTGCCGGGGCACAGCCCCTGCATCCTCCCCCTGGAGGTGGCTGCCTCCCGTGTGAGGGGAGCTCCGGGGACCACAGGGCACCCCCTTCCTGGCCAAGGACTGCTGGTGGAACTGCCTGCCGCCTATGTAGCTGTTCACCACTTTAAAACAGAATCCGATCATAAAGAAGGTTTCAAAGTAGCTATAGACGGCGAACTCCTCTCGTTTGGAGTGATGCAAATAAACCTCAGGAAAAACGTTTTTTGGTTAGTTGTATGTTTATAATTTGCAACTTATGTATATTTTTCTTTACAGTTTGCA
This sequence comes from Lepilemur ruficaudatus, assembly GCA_963574885.1. Taxonomy (NCBI): domain Eukaryota; kingdom Metazoa; phylum Chordata; class Mammalia; order Primates; family Lepilemuridae; genus Lepilemur; species Lepilemur ruficaudatus. The sequence goes on along the minus strand of CAUYRT010046331.1, from coordinate 26,219 downwards.
TGGTGAATTCCATGTTATTTTGACATTTTTTAGTACGTACCTTGTTGCTGATTTTCCCTAACCCTTTTTAAAAAGGTATTTTTTGGTCCAAATGTGTTCTTTGTTTGTTTCTACATCTTTTAAAAGTCTATATGAAAACGTATTTGGCAAACTCTTTTTTTCTTTAGTTTTTTTCTAGAAGAGAATTACTGCTTTTGTTGGTTTTGGTTTTTGCTTTTTGACCTTGATTTCTGATGTGGTGTTTCTACATACATATTTTAAATTAGTCTTATTTATCGGTGTACGAATCCTGCAGATTTAATCTCACTGCCCATGGCAATAACACAAGTCCAGAAATTACTAGGTTTTTTTTTTTTTAATGATTTTTAAAAAATATTTCTTGGCTGGGTGCGGTGGCTCACGCCTATAATCCTATCACCCTGGGAGGCCAAGCCGGGAGGATCGTTTGAGGTTAGGAGTTTGAGACCAGCCTTAGCAAGAGCGAGACCCCGTCTCCACTAAAAACAGTAAGAAATTAATTGGCCAACTAAAAATATATAGAAAAAATTAGCCGGGCGTGATGGTGCATGCATATAGTCCCAGCTACTCGGGAGGCTGAGGCAGGAGGATCGCTTGAGCCCAGGAGTTTGAGGTTGCTGTGAGCTAGGCTGATGCCATGGCACTCTAGCCCGGGCAACAGGGCGAGGCTCCGTCTTGGGAAAATAAAAATAAAAAAATTTCTTGTTAACACAAATGTATCTAGACACCTATTTTACTTGTGCTTATCACCTGGTTGGAAGAAAACAGGATCAACCTCTCTCCAGCAGGCACAGGGTCTCGGGGAAACGTGAAAACACTCTAGAATTGGCTGGTGGCAGCTGCATAGCCCTGTGGATGCCCCCAAACCACCGGCCTGCACGTTTTAAACAAGGGGAGTACGTGGTGTCTCCACGAGCGGCTGTGCGGGCAGAGCCCCTGACCCACCTGTCCCTCGGCCCGCAGGGGACGATCGCGAGTGCGCTTACGTGCGTGCAGCTACACAAGCGGGCAGAGAAGATCGCCGTGATGCTGGCGGAGCGCGGCCACCTGCAGGACGGGGACCACGTCGCCCTGGTCTACCCGCCGGGTAAGGAGCAAGGCCCCACTCTGCGCCAGAGACGGCCGGGGCGGTGTTGCCATGTGGTCACCAACGTGCATCCTCCTGGGTCCTAACTGGGCTCGTTGCGGCTGGTCACTCCCACTCACGGGACAGGCTGCTTTTAGAACCTGAAGTGATACTTTAAAAGCCACTTTAATCTAAATTTGTTCTGTGGGTGTCGCAGGCAGTTCACTCGATCCGTAGTGGTTAAGTCTTTACTGAATTGTCACTGCAAAGCCGGGTGTTTCCTCAGAGAAGTTAAACTCCAGGCGGCTTTGGCATCTCACAGCTAAAGCCCCAGGGACAGGGAATTGGTCACTGGGCTCTGCCAGCCCACAGGGACGGAGGAAGGGTCTGTCCCCTGCGTCTGCTTTTCCCATACGGGTGGCGGCAGGCAGGTAGTGTGGCTCGTTTTGAGCAGGAGCTTCTGTTCTTCTCCTGTGCAGGAATAGACCTCATTGCCGCGTTCTACGGCTGCCTGTACGCAGGCTGTGTGCCTATCACCGTCCGTCCCCCGCACCCACAGAACATCGCCACGACGCTGCCCACCGTCAAGATGATCGTGGAGGTAACACGCTGGGGGCGTCCGGGCCTCCCCTCCTGGCCTGGGTGCCGGGTCCCCGGGGAGGTGCTCACCGGGGGCGTCTGTCTGGGACCCACACAGCAGGACGGGGAGGGGCTCCACCCCCGGGAGCCGACGATGCAGTTCTGGAAGCGAGGCTTGAACTTGCATGAAAGTGGAGGGAGGTGGTTGGTGGCCGCTGTGCGCGGGTCTCGGTCGCAGGCACCCGGAGGGGCTTTGCCGCCGTCATCAGGCTCCCCTCACGCCAGCCAGGTGGGGAGCAGTGAGTGCATTTCTAGAAGATTCCTGTTCCTTTTGAAAGTACAGATTCATTTAAAAAGTTTTACCCGAGGAAGTTTAAGAGGCTTAGGATGTGTTGTTCTCCCCACTGGAGAAGGAACCACGGGAGCAAAATAACTGGGGACAGAGAGTGCCAGTGTCCTGCCCCAGTGGAACGTGCTCTGGCAGTTATGTTGGGGTATCCCTGGTGCTTGGCCTGTGCCGCGTCTGGGCATGTGACGTTCCTGCCGGGACAGATGCTCGGCTGGCTTTGACACTCTGTTCCGCATGTGATCGTGGTGCGGTGGCTGCTGGCTCTCTCCGACCTCAGCTGGCCATTAGGAGGCGGCAGCTCCTGGGAGCTGCAGCTGCAGCTGCCCGTTAAAGCCACGCGGTTTCAACGCGCGTAACGCGTGCCTGGGCTTCCTCCACTGCAGTCTGCGTTCGCCCTCTGACCTCTGCTCTCTGACCTCCAGGTGAGCCGCTCCGCCTGTCTGATGACCACACAGCTGATCTGTAAATTGCTGCGATCCAGGGAGGCAGCGGCTGCCGTGGACGTCAGGACGTGGCCCCTTATACTGGACACAGGTCAGTGCGTGGCTGGCGGGTCAGCCTGTTGCCAGCGTGGCTGAGACGTGGGTCGGACGTGCCGCTTCTTTGTCTTACTCCCAGATGACTTGCCAAAGAAGCGGCCGGCCCAGATCTGCAAGCCCTCCAACCCCGACACCCTGGCGTACCTCGACTTCAGCGTGTCCACAACTGGGATGCTAGCCGGCGTAAAGGTGAGTCAGCCACGGGGCTGTGTGACACGCAGCTGACAGCCACGTGTGAGTGTCCGTGTGCTCCCGTGTAGTCACATGTAGTTGCACACATGTGTCCATTTCAGTAGTTCACTAGGCTGTTTCCGAATGTCCCAAGTATGTTTTTATGTAAACACAGTCTCGTTAGCCCAAATCGAGCGCCGTGTGTCTTTACTTTTTGCCGGGTCTCAAACCACGACCTCGTGGTCAGCCTCTGCGCACGGCCGCCTCTTGCTCCATTTTAGCGGGCCAGGCTGCTGCTCAGTGAGCCGCCTGGCCCTTTTCCCCGTCAAAGAGTGGAACTACGGACGCGTCACCCAGAATCCAGACCCTCGTGGCTCGGGTGGGGTCCCTGTCAAGGTGCCAGGCAGAGCTGAGCACTGGTTCCTGTGCCCTCCACCCCCGACCTCCGCCCTGCCTGGGGGGCTTGCTGTTCATGCCCCGTTCAGCTCCACTGGCCACCTGCCCTTCGGTGGGATTTGGGGTGTTTCACCCACCAACCACAGCAGGGAACAAGGTGAATTTTCAAAAGACTTTTAAAGGAAAGAAGTGTCTTCAGGCCAAGGCGAATTAGTCACTGCAGTACCGAGGCCGGCTTGGAGCCTCCTGCTGAAGCCAGAGAGCAGCACATACTTCCAATCCTGGTTTCGTGGTCTGCAGACGTGGCAGCTGTGATATCGAACCTCAATTCGGTAAAGATATTTCCACATGAAATAGCGAAGGCGTGACCTGTGTTTAGTGCTTCCTGCGATTCTGCTTAATCTAAGTTACACACCCTGGAAGACCCAGAGCGATGAGTGGCTAGACTTCCTCTAGAACGTATAGAAGTTTTTCTTGAACTCTTGACTGTTTGATTTGTGTCACAAACTCCCCAAGTGAAACGTGACGTCAGTCAGTGAAAAATCACGTGTGCGGAGCGTATCAGCCTGCGCTCCTCTGGGCACACGTGTCCCGCTGTGGGCTCACGGGTCGCAGAGGTGACCGTTTTTCCCAGAAAGATTTCCATTTAATGTCAGCTTCCGGACAAGAATGCCACCCAGTGTTCAGTAATGTACCTTTGAAGTTGGGAGAGTCAAGCTTGTCCAGTAAAGTATTTTCTCCATAACGGGCCCCACAGAACGTCTGATCCCTGCTTCCTCTTAGCTTTGTTTGCCTAGAAACCTTCCATGAGAAAACTGATTTTATTAAATGTGTCTTACAGTATTTCGAGGTAATTCACGTTTCGTCCTGGCCATGGTGGGCCTGCTCCTGGTCCTGGGATGGGGGAGGAGAGGGCGAGGGTCCCTCACTGTGGCTTCGATGGCAGAGTGCGTGGGATTCTGGCTGCATCCTGCTGTGGGTGGTCGTGGTGGAAAGGATACTGGTTGGCGTGGCATGTGAGGCAGGCGTCTAACTCCAGCTGTGACTTACGTGACCTTCAGCAGATGCTCTCACTTCTCTGGGCCTCCGTTTCCTGATCTCTTAGACAGAGTGGTTTGTCCGGCATGTCTTTGCCGAGTCATGCCCTGGAGACGCCCCGGGAACGAGGCCTGGTCTCCTTGGAGGTGGGAATGAACTGTGGTGTCTCCACCTACCTTGCAGGCTGTTGTGGGGTCACATGGGGACCCCTTTATGTATAACCTGCCGTTCAAATTCTGGACGTCATTGTTTCAGTCACTGGAGTTACCAGGTCCCAGAGGACCACGAGCTTTGAATGTGGTTTACTTGTTGAGGACAGGGACACCAGTGAGAACATCGGCCCACCCTCCCTGACGCCACATGGCCAGGCTGAGCCCCTGTCGTCCCTGGCCCTGAGAGTATCTTTGGGCATTTAGTGTCAGGTCCTGTGTGTTTAGCGCATCCTTGTTGCCTTACAGCTGTCCTGGGGCTTTGTGTCAGGTCCCACTTAACGTGGCCTTGTTGCCTTGCAGATGTCTCACGCAGCCACCAGTGCCTTCTGCCGTTCCATTAAGCTGCAGTGTGAACTTTACCCCTCTAGAGAAGTGGCCATCTGCTTGGACCCTTACTGTGGACTTGGATTTGTCCTCTGGTGCCTCTGCAGGTGAGATTCCTCTTCAGTATCTTTTTTTTAAAAAAAGAGAAATCATACTCTCTCCTTTCCAGACCTTTGGCCCTGCTGGGCAGCCCCAAGCACAGTCTGACCTGTAGGACGCAGGACCCGTCCCCGAGCTTCTCCTCACGGGCCAGCTCTTGGGGACACGCAGTGCCTGTGGCGTGTCCCACCTTCACAGATCTTGGAGTCATTTGTGGGAATCTATGGAGGCAGTTGCCTCCGAGAGCTGCGGCCCTTCACTCCCACTGCAGACTCCCGGGCCATGGGCTGGGCTCTGTGCCTAGTCCCCAGTGGTCCTGCTGGCTTGGGGTCTTGCTCGGTCAGTGGTCACTCAGGCTCCTGTGTACCCCGGGCTCCGCGCCGGCTGTTGGCTGGAGGAGGACGGCAGAAGTGAGTCCACTCGGCAGCCAGCCGGGAGCCTGGCTCACGGCAGGTGCTCAGCAAATACTTCTGAATGAACGTCCAGATAAACAGATGTTTCTCCACTTTTTTTCTGATTATACGTATATGTTCATTGTAGAAATTTTAGAAAATATAAAACATAAGGAAGAAAATAAAACCATCAACAATCACTGCCTGACGGAGTGTACCAGCGAGTAGCCGCTGTGAGCACGGTGGCAGGTGGTTCCGAGTTCACGTCCTCACACGGCTGCTTCTGTTAACATCTCAAACATTCCCGAGGGCAGGAAGTCTGCGGGATGAACACCAGTGGCCATCACCCGCCTCGTGTCTTCCAGCTTTGTATCTTCCCTTCTGTTAAATGGGGCGTTTTGAAACTAACACAAACATCATGTAATTTCCCTCATAAATCTTTGTGCGTACAATTTTACAAATATACATTATTATCTTTATAAAACGGAGGTGCTACGCTATGAAATTGGTTATAATTTTATTTTTTCTTAATTATCCTGTAGTGGATTTTGTCTCATGTCCTAAACACTCTTCTAAAATAATTATTTTTAATGCATTCACAATATTTAACAGTATTAATTGGATTAAAATCCAGTCGTATAGTTCTGGAAAACACTGACACTCTAATTAGGACTTTTCTTTTTTTTTTTTTTTAAACAGAGTGTCACTTTGTTGCCCGGGCTAGAGTGAGTGCCATGGCATCAGCCTAGCTCACAGCAACCTCGGACTCCTGGGCTCAAGGGATCCTTCTGCCTCAGCCTCCCGAGTAGCTGGGACTACAGGCACGCGCCACCATGCCCGGCTCATTTTTTCTATATATTTTTAATTGGCTGATTAATTTCTTTCTATTTTTAGTAGAGAGGGGGGTCTCGCTCTTGCTCAGGCTGGTTTTGAACTCTTGACCTTGAGTGATCCACCCGGCCTAGGACAATTAAACTTTTTGAGAAAGCAAACGGAATTACATAACTGACATATTTAATGATTTTGGTGTAAATGCAAGAGGCCAGTAGCATCGTGAGTCATTTTTTTCCTGGGGATGTGTGACGCACCTTCGCGGCAGCCGGGTCGCGGCGCCCCTGGAATCCAGAGGAGGTGTTTGTGGAGGGGAGAGTAAGTTCTTGACATGAATCACTGTCAATAGCAGAAACTCTTTAAGGGACTTCCAGGTTTTGATGAACCTTTACTGAACCGACATCTTTTCTGCAAATTAATCGAGAAGTTGCAAAATCAGCACATTCTGTTGACTGCCCCTTCGACAATAAAAATAGACGTGTAATAGCTACAAACCTCTCCATTGTCTGCAGTGCTCTGTGGAAGCTTAGATGTGTAATCGCTAACATGGAAGTTAAAAATGGTAAGAACGTGTGCATCCTGTGCAGTTGGGCAGAGCTGCTGCGGGACAGGCTCTGAGGTGTGAGCGTGGAGGGGTCGGTCTTGGGGCTGAGCGTGCAAGTGTGCAGAGTGGGGCGGGTGGTCTCGGGGCATCAGTCCCAGGGAGAAAGAGGAGCAGCATCCACACGATGATCAAACCTGTGACAGGCTGCGGCAGAGGGTGGCGCTGCTGCGGAGCCATCACCGTGGCTGGAGTGGGTTCCGGGGCCTGCCTCAGGCATCACCCTGCAGGTACTCTGGTTCCTGACGTGCTTTTAATCTTCTATGGCTACTCCTGACAGCTTGTGCAGCGCAAGTGCCGTGTGCAAATAGTTGTCATCCTATGTTTTTATTGAGTAACAACAAAAACATCCATACGTGTTTGGTACAGATGCAATTTTTTTCCGAGTATTTTTCATCTGTGGTTAGTTAGAGCCATGAATGTGGAACCCACAGATGAGAGGGCTGTCTATAGTCCCTCTTAAGAAAAATAAATGAAACTCTGGGAGAGAGGAGTAAAGAAAGAAACGGAAACTTGTTCCAAACCACCCTTTGTCACGTTTCCGGAAAAATAGTTTTCATACCAAGAATCCTATTTAAGGTAGATTTTGTTCACAAACTTAATTTCCGTGTGTGTGTTTGTGTGTGTATATATATTTTAACTAGTGGGACTCTCTTTTAAACAGTTCTGAAAATGCTGAGACTGGCTACACAAAAGAAGAACTGGCTTTAGTATTAGAACATAGTAGTTAGGAAGGCCTGATGTGCTATTTTATCAATGAAATTTTGTGTAGCTTGAACATCCCTTGTATTTGAATCCTAGAAAGTGATTTATCTAGGATATTCTGTTATAATGTATGACATCTATTAATGTTCGTTCATAGTGGTAAACCAAAAAGTTAAAGCTATAAAAAAATCATTTTTACAAATACTTCATTATTCCAAGTCCACACTTACCCATCAAATGACAATGAATTAAAATGTGTGATCTATCGTTTTTCTTCGTCTCCCTAAATGAGCTCTCTAATACAAAGGTAAAATAAAGGAAGGATTACAATTTCCTTAGTTTTTCTGTTTGCTGACTTATTTGGAACATTTTAAAGTAAAAATCTGAACTTAAAAATTCTGAGCGACTAACTTCAATCGTCATAGTTCTTTTCCCCTTGCGCTGGGCGTCAGCGTTTGAGCCAGAGGTCCACATCCTCTGTGGTGGGCGTCGAGTCCATGTTTGGGCCCCATGGTCTCCGTCAACTCAAAGCTGCTGGAGGCCACACTTACCTGAGCACGTGGTCACCCTGTCCCAGTGAAACCCTATCTGTAAAAACAGGTGGCGTCTGTGGTCTTCCATCTCCTGCTCTGAACTCCTGGACATTTTTACCAAAATTTAATCCCTGTGTTTTCTGCTATAAACGATGATACAGTTTGTTACTGGGCAGTTTTGAGAGAAATGTGTGAGGGTCACAGCACTTGGCAGTTCTAAGTATGTGCTCACCACGTGGGGTAGTGACTCTGTATGGGGATTCCTGCAGTGCTCGTGTGCTTTTCCAGAATGTTCTCACACACACGGTTCTGTCTCATGGAGCTGGTTTGCTCCCGTCTTCAGTGTGATTGTCGCCAGCCTCCCCTGCTCAGGTTGGCGCCCACCTGCCCTGACAGCCGCCTCTGTCTCCACAGCGTGTACTCGGGGCACCAGTCCATCCTGATCCCGCCCTCAGAGCTGGAGACCAACCCTGCCTTGTGGCTTCTCGCCGTGAGTCAGTACAAGGTCCGGGACACGTTCTGCTCCTACTCGGTGATGGAGCTGTGCACCAAGGGGCTGGGCTCGCAGACCGAGTCGCTCAAGGTAAGCGGTCCCGTCCCAGCCGTGAGTCCATGGGATGCCTGTCCTGCAGCGGTGCGTTCACGGAGCCGGTGACGTTCGTACAGTCCTCCAAAAACACCGGGGTATAATCTGCTGTTGCCTGGAGCTTACAGATTGTTCACACAGGAAAATGTTTTTTAACGTGTCTGTTTCCCGGCTGCCATGATACTAATAAGCCAAAGTGTAAAGTATTTTATTGACGTCTTTTATCCCACTAGATCTACTTGAAAGATCCTAAATTTGTTTTTGTTTGTTTGGTCAGTTAAGTTCTTCAGGGAGGTTAACTGTATCTGATGTTGGTGTTTAAGTAGGTTTTCATGTAGCCACTCAATTTGTTTTCCGTGAAGACCCTGATTTGCAGGTCTGGGTCCTAACCAAAGTTCATTTTGCTGTCAACTGAACTTCTTATAATTCCTTAGTTATCATATACAAGTAATAGTATTGCCCTCCATTTAAACGGAAGACATTTTGGCAGAGGAATTTTCATGGCAAATTAAGTCATCCCTAGTTCCAAGTAAGTAAGGGAGAATAATCATGTGACCTGTTGGGATTATATTTGAACCTACTGTTCACTGTTTGTATGTCCAGATATGTGTGTGTCTCTGCATATATACAGGCTATATCACTTATATATGTGCACACACGTAAGTTATCTGCACACGTATAAATAGTGAAGCATACATTTGTCACTCCTATGTTCTGTTTTCCCAATGTATTAAGCTTGCGTAGGAAAACCAAATGCAACATAACTTTGGTATTAAGCTACATAAAGTTGCAATTACTTTAAGTTATATATTTGTATATGAATAAAATTATAAAACATAGTCATTAATCATGCTACCTACATAGTAGAAGAAAATGATCAAGTACATTGTCATGAACTTTCCCTGTTAATACATATATAAGTAACCAGAATATTAATAATAGCATAATTCAAGGATTACTAAGCACTTTGTGTGTTCATTTATGCTTTAAAACAGCTCTCAGAAATAGGAGCCATTATGGCCCCCGTTTTAATGATGAGGGAACCTAAGTTACAGGGAAATTGAACAAGCTTTGTTCAGTCCTTAAGTATAATAAATTTGGAGCCAAATTTGGCGTCTCTGGCTTCAAACCCACCATGAAAACCACGTGCTGCATCACCTGTCAAACAGACACAGGTGTAAACACGTAATTTGTATCACCAGGACTCCAGTCTGTCCTGTGTACGTACAATCATTTATATACTTAACATCAACGTTACCTTGAACTGGGTTTCCTGCTCATGCAGGACCCTGGTCAGTGACTTACGTGCTGAGACCACCTTGAAAATGCTTGAAGGGCTGAATGATGTGGGTTTTGGTGGCCGCCCTGTTGGCAGCTCTGATTTCACTCACCTTCACGTTCAAATGCGATTCCTGTTGCTCACGTCCTTTCCCCAGCCTGGCCCAGGAAGTGCCGGCTCTGCCACAGAGAGAGCTGTGCTCAAGCCTTTGAATCCCTTCTTGTGTGAGTCCTCCTGTTGCCCAGCTGACTGCATTTGGTGCGGAGAGTGAGATGTGCTTGGTGATGAGCATTACCTGTGATCTTTTGGAGAGCCATTTTTATGAAGTTGTCTAAGAATTTCAGTTTTACATTCCTGTATGTTAACATGTAGGTTTCTTGTTTCCTTTTGTATGTTCTTGCACATCCATGCTCCTAGGAATATATCCAACGCTTCCAAACCCCGTCCTTTAATTATCTTACCCAGGATGTTGTTTTTCCCTCGACCTTTTTCCTCATCATGGTTCTTGCTGTTGCTTCTCACTATTGTTTAAAATATTTATAGCAGCATTCCTAACAATCTGAGTATCTGTATGGTTTTTCACTGGCATCCTGGAGAGGTTTAATGAATGACATGGCTGGGGTAGCCCTGGACGTGAATAGCCATCCTGAGCTCTCTGACGTCTACGTGAGGTTCAGACCAGAGGACTCTCCAGGTCGCGTGGAGCCCGGTGCATGGAAGGCCGACCCAGTGTTACTGTCGTTATTTCCAGGCACGAGGACTGGACTTGTCCCGAGTGAGAACCTGCGTGGTGGTGGCGGAAGAACGGCCTCGCATCGCGCTCACGCAGTCGTTCTCGAAGCTGTTCAAAGACCTGGGCCTCCACCCGCGGGCCGTCAGCACCTCGTTCGGCTGCAGAGTGAACCTGGCCATCTGCCTGCAGGTGCGTCTCACTGATACGATAGTGCTGGAGTCGGGTCACCTCAAATGACAGGGTACAGCACAGACTCGCTCAGCATTTTCTCCTTGGCTGACGCTTAGCTACATCTGGAAGAGTATCTTTTAACCATATGCATGTGGTGGGTGCACATTTCTTTTTTTTAAATTACAGTCTGCCTTTGTATCCATTATTCATAACTAGCATTCATCGTGCTCGTACTCCATCCCAGAACGTTGTAACTTTTGTAGCAGGAGTAGCACTTTGCCCACACTTCTGCTGTCAGACTTTTTAAAGATTGGGCACTAGACATGTTTCAAGAAATCCTATCCCTTGAAGTAATTAGTCTCATGTATGCAGACAGTTGCGTGAAGCAGGTTCAGGAATTTGCTGCTGTGATGGCAACATAGAAATAGGTACGAGTAAGGCCACTCTAGCGAGATGGCCCTGCATTAACTGTGGCTGGAAAATAGTTGTTTTCCCTTTTTTGAACCCTTAACATAAAACACGCCAATCTGTGGTGGTCCTTATGCTGGGCTAGGCTGCCCAAAGGTGGGGAAGTGGGGGCTGTGGGAAAGCCGTCCCCACAATCGATCACTTCCTGCAGCTCTGCCCCGAGCTAGCCCACCCTGGGCAGGGCTGGGGGTGTGTTCCTGGAACATTCTGAGAGAATCAAAGCTGTTCCCAACAGGTGCTGGGAAGGTGAACGGTTGGCGTGGATCACCTCCTACTCCCACCCACGCACTGCCCCTTCCATCCCCACCCCCAAAGGGGTCAAGTTAGGCTGCCATTGGGGTGAGCCTCAAGGGCTCTCAGTCTGTTCTCTTCTTGCCCGTTCCATGCATGGACGTAGCCACCGTGTGAGAGGAAGGGGCTCCCATCTTGCCACGCCACCAGTCTAAGGAGATCACTTCAGGAAAAACAGTTCCAAAGAGTATTTTTTTATTTTCATGTGGAGAATGTTCCTTGCTTCTGTCTTCCTTCTCTTTGAATTAGCTCCATTTTTTAAAAATTAGGAACTACCAAATTCTTCTCAAGAGTCAGTTAAACCTTGTCCTAGGATTGAAATTAATTCCCTTTAGAGGTCATATGAAAAATTAGATTTATTTTGCAAAACTAGTCCCTTGAATACTGAAGTTTTCTTTCCTTGTATACTTTTACTGCTCCCTGTAAATGTCCCTAGCTCTCTGTTTCTTCAGGAGAAAAGGGGAATGCGGAAGTCCACTTCTTAAATAAATTCAGCAGTAGCTGATGTAACGGACTCCCAGTCAAGAACAAGTTCACCAGGACAGGCGCTTTCCCACGGTAGTGTTTATTCTTCTGTGTTTTGTCCTAAAATGGTGGGAGGGTGGTGAAGGGAGAACAGCAGAGTGGATTCCATTTCAGCCCGCTGACCCCAAGCACTCGCTCAGTGCAGCAGGCATCGGAGTCCTGTAGCACCTCACTGTGCAAAAGTGGCTGTAAATAGGAGGATTAGAGCACAGGTATTTATCTCTTTATTTAGTTTTGCATTTATTTCCAGCCACCTGGATCCAAAATGTTTTAAGGTAGTTTATAAGGAAGGAATATATTAAGTAGGAGAAGATAAAATATACTACAAATAAAAACATAGAGGTAAAATAAAAGTAAGAGTAAGAAAGTGGCAGAGTTAAGAATGATATAAAAAATCAAAAACAAGGCTGGGCGCGGTGGCTCACGCCTGTAATCCTAGCACTTTGGGAGGCTGAGGCAGGTGGATCGCTCAAGGTCAGGAGTTCAAAACCAGCCTGAGCAAGAGCGAGACCCTGTCTCTACTAAAAATAGAAAGAAATTAATTGGACAATTAAAAATATATAGAAAAATTAGCCGGGCATGGTGGTGCGTGCCTGTAGTCCCAGCTACTCAGGAGGCTGAGGCAGGAGGATTGCTTGAGCCCAGGAGTTTGAGGTTGCTGTGAGCTGGGCTGATGCCACGGCACTCTAGCCAGGGCAACACAGTGAGACTCTGTCTCAAAAAAAAAAAAAATCAAAAACCCAAAAAACAAAGATATTCCCTAAATTCCAAACTTTGTGCTTACATGTTTAAAGGCATTGAAAAAGTTACAGTTTGCCTTTGAAGCACCAGAAGTAGCAATGCATGTGGGAACATTTGTTTTCAGCCGAGTCGTCATGTTTGATGGCATCATTTTCTCCACCACGTCGTCTGCTGTGGCTCTCGGCTTTGAGTTGACTCTGCGTGTCCTGGTGGGGAGAGCCCATCGGAATAAGGGGAGAGTTTCTCTCTCTACAAGATTCTAACTACTCAAAGAACGTTGCCAGCAAAGAAATGGAACCTCAGCCACATGTCGCAGGGCTTATGAAGTATGTGCTTTTGGGATGGTGTCTATAGAGCTAGCGGTGTCTCCGTCCTGGTCTCTAGGGAAGGCTGAGTGATGCAGCTTATCGGCTATTACTGCAGAATTTGTAGGGGGCCTTAGCAGTACTGATGTGCAGCGTTGGGTCCTTATGGGGACGTTGTGTGCAGTTTTGCCAATGCTGACCGGACACTGTGACAAGTGTTCTTTAAAACATGTCGGACAGGCCAGGCACGGTGGCTCACGCCTGTAATCACAGCACTCTGGGAGACCGAGGCAAGAGGATTGCTTGAGCCCAGGAGTTTGAGACCAGCCTATGCAAGAGTGAGACCCCATCTCTACTAAAAATAGAAAAATTAGCCAGGCATGGTGGATCCCACCTGTAGTCCCAGCTACTCAGGAGGCTGAGTCAGGAGGATGCTTAACTGCCAGTCTTTGAGGTTACCGTGAGCTGTGATGACACCACCGCAGTCTACCCAGGGCAACAGAGCGAGACTCTGTCTCAAAAAACAAACAAGTCTGATACATGATGTTTCCAGCTACACAGAGATAAATTAGGGGTTGTTTCTACGTTGCAAGTGTGGCATCGCTGATAGCACTCTGGTCCCCAAGCGTCTCTCTCCCATGTAAAATTTCACACAGAGCTGCCTTCTCATGTAGTCTTCACACTTTCTCTTCCTGACACCTTGACTCACACTCTTCTCTGCCCAAAATGGACTTTCCGCCATCTTCACATGGCAAGGCCTGCTTCCTTGTCCAGGCTCCCTCTGTGAAGTCTTACCTGATCCAGCTGCAGATATCTTCCTTCCTCTGAATTCCCATGGCACTTCCTCCCCCCACTTCACACGTCCTGCCGTGTTTTAGAACCACCAAATATCTCTTTCCTTCTGCTCCGTCAGCTGTGTGAGAGGACGCAGCTCGACTGAGGACTCTTTCTCAGCATCCAGTGAAATCTCAACAGTCATGGGCACTTTCTGGTGTTGAGTAAATTTCACAAAAGCACTGAAATTTGCAAAAACATAACAATCTAGAAGTATCAGCTATTTGTTATTCTTAGGAATGACATTTCCCAGAATCTTTAGCTGTAAAAATGATATTAAAACAATTTCAATTTGTTGAATTTGTGATAAAAGTAGACATTAGAAGTACCAAATTATGACTTCTTTATTTAAAGAGCTTTAACATAAATTTCTCTTAAGTGCTATTAAAAGGTGTTTGTAAATAGGACATCACCAAGACACACAGTCATCAGTCTCACCAAGGTCAAAGTGAAGGAAAAATTCCTACAGGCTGTGAGACAAAAGCATCAAGTAACTTACAAAGGAAAACCCATCAGACTAACAGCAGACGCCTCAGGAGAAACTTTACAAGCCAAAGGGGACTAGGAGCCCATCGTCAGTCGTCTCAAACAGAGTAACTGTCAGCCAAGAATTTCGTCTCCTACAAAACTGAATTTCATAAATGAAGGAGAAATTCTAAGAGAATTTGTCACCATGAGACCTGCGCTACAGGAAATGCTCAAAAGTGCTCTAAACACACAAAAGTATGGTCAATATGCACCAGTGCTGTGTTGGCAAAGGGACTTGTGGCCCAGATAGTGCACGGAGCAGAATAAAGGAGCATCTTTGAGAAGGTTCATCCCCCTTCCTTTGGAGAGACCACTGCCTTATTCTTCTCTTATCCCACTCACCTTGTTAATGAAATAGTGTAGGTTCTTTTAATAGCAAAATGCTAATGAGATTTTACATCTAGAAAGGAGATTTGTCCTGTTCAAACCACCACAATCAGGAGGCTAGTGTGTGTGGTCACTTCCTCGTGCACTTTATAAATACTTGTATGCCAGCAGCCGAGGAGACGGAGAACCCAGGACCAGACAGACACACCCTTGTCCTTGTGCACGCTCTGCTCTAGGGGCAGGCAGACCTTACCCAGAGATGATACAAAGGACAAATGCTCTGGTGAAGCATGGAGTTGACTCTGGAGAACTGCTCTGAGAAAATACTGGCTTACGCTGAGTTCCAACAGATGAGTTGGAGATATGGAGATCATTACAACTGGGGAAGTATAAGGAGAAGCCCCTGTGAACAGAGTGTCGGGGAAGATGAGGTGGCCAGGGGTGGCTGGAACCAGAGAGGGCTGCACGAGGCACCTGTCCTGTCCCTAAGATTGGTGTGAAATCATCATGGGGTTTGGTACAGGGACATGTCACAGGTAGTTACTCATTTTGAAAAGATCACTCAGAGTACAACACTGAGGGTCCTCCAAGCCTGGAACACATCCGCAACCCCCATGTGTTCAAGTGAATAGAGACATTCTTTTGGAAGCTGGAGTAGAAAGCAGTACTCAAATTCCGTGGCACGTTGCACACGTTTCTGTTAATGTTTAGTCCTATGTGCTGCTACCAGGTTGTGCTGATGCCACAACACAGGAATTGCTGAATAGTGAAACTACTTGGCTTGGCAGTCATGTGCCGTCTTGACCTTTCTGTGCTGATATTTGGGATGCGAGTCTGTGTATCTTCAGCTGAGGTTTAAATATAAATCATTTGTTCAGTAAGCACTTAATGCTTAATTGACACACTTTTACATCATAAGAAGATGGTTTTTTGGTAGGTGCAGTTGTCTCCAGTGTCTGCGGGGGATGGGCTGCGGGGCACCCTGTGGACACCACGGTCTGAGCACACCAAAGTGTCTGAGATAAAGTGGCGCAGTGTTTGCACGTAACCTCCGCACTCCCGCGCGTGTACTTTAGCTCATCTCTAAGTTACTTACAATACCATGTAAACAGTTGCTACCCTATATTTTTTGGATGTGATGTATTTTCCCTTAGGCCACTTAAGTATCTTTCCCAAATATTCCCAGAAAAGGAAAAAAAGTAGACGAATTTTCACAGTTGTCTTCAACATAACAACAAGAAAAATAAGTGTGTCTATGTTCAATACAGACAGGTTTTTTTCAAATTTTCTGATCCACAGTTGGTTGAATCCGTGGATGCAAGACTCACGGACACAGAGGGCCAACTGTGTAACTTTTTTTTATACAACTGGATTTTAAATGGAATCGATCCTCTTCTGATTAACGTAACTTGAAATTTCAAAAAATGCTTTAGCTTTGTTTCTGAATGAGCTTTATTTGGAGTAGACAGCTCTGTTTTCCTGCTGGTCCTTTTCGCAAGTGTCTGATGGTATGTAAACACTTGGAGGCACGTATGTGCACGAGGTATCTCCTCGTGTGAGAGAATGCTGACCTGTGTTCTTCAGCAATGCAAAGAAAGGTGCATCTTGAAACTTCAGACTACATACCTTAGGGTTTTTGCCATGTGGAAGCATCTGTATTTTAACTTCCGTCTTCTCCTCCGTGTGTCCTTTACCTGTGCTCAGACCTGCTCTGCTCCAGGGGTCGAGCTGCCCCCGCACTGGGACAAGATAAAAAATGAGGTCCTGGTCACATGTGTTTTTTGCTCAGATACGACCTTAAGCTGTTATTACAGAATTTGTGAATTGGGATAATTTAGAGAGAACATTGACTTATTTTTGTTCCAGTTAATATTTAGGTTTTGAGGAATCTTGAGGGAAGGGAATTAGGTCATTCAGCCTGAGCACATTCAGTAAGAGTCCGGAGTCCGCAGAGCCTGTGCCCTTTTTTAACCCATTGTTTTCTTTCTTCGTGCCCTGGTCTCCTACAGATGGGCACTCAGAGACTGCAGTAGCCATAATTAACACAGTCACGTAACAGAGAAAAAGGGGATCGTAATTTTTTTTTAAATCTTGAACCATTGCTTTTTAAAATAGACTTGGCTCAGTTTTGAGTGGTGGTGGTTTTCCAAGTCTGCCTTTGTTTATTACCAAATTTCAGCCCAAAGAAAATCAGCTGAGAACTTTCCTATTGCCGCCGCCACGTCCAGCGTCTGCCCAGTAGCTGCCGTGGTCTGGAGTGTGGGCTGCACTCGCTGTCCACACACAGAACAGCTGCGCATCTGCCCAGGTGCCGTGAAAAAGCTACTTTTTCTCCTTTTCTGGGAATATTTGGGAAAGACACCTAAGTGGCCCAGGGGAAAATACCTCACATCCGAGGGGATTGCCCAAGTTGCTTTCTGGAGTCTTCCCACTGCACTGCTCTAGACAACATGACACGGGCACCAGAACCGCAGAAGAGGAGGAGGAGGAGAAAACAGACGTGGCCGTGTCTCTGGGGAGCAGCCGCTGTGGTGGGTGGCGCAGGGGTCTCACTGGGGCAGAAATCCCTGCTCAGGCTGCTGAGCCAGACATGGGAGAGCCGGTGTTTCTTTCCAGCTTCAAAGTCCCTTCTGTCCCTTTCCTTTACCCAGCTGGACAGAGCTGGGTGCCCCGATCTCAGATGCAAAAGCTGATGGGTGCTCCTCTGTCACTGGAACTTTCCAGTGAAGGAACAGTCAGTAAATCGAGCTGATGAGATTTGTACTCCCGCTTCCCTAGAAACAAAAGAAACTCAAAAAGAGCACCGTAAACTTAAACCACCTGGTGACACCATTCACCTTATGCACTAAAGAACCACTCAGATCTGTCACCGTAGGTGGTCGTCTCTTGCTCTCTCTCCTGTTGCTCTGTGGATATGTTGACATCTTTAAAACATTTTTTTTTAGCCTTTAATGGTACAGTGATTAATTTTAACGATTTCCATATCTGACATTGCTTTTGACCTTCTTTTTATTTTGTTTCCTGCTTTGTGCATCCTCCTTCCCCCATCCCATTTCTGACTGTCGGGTGGTGTGTCTGTGTGTGTCACTCGCTTTTGGTCTCTGTCGCTGTGGCGTCCTTCCTGTCCCCACCTCCTGCTGCTGTAGCCCCACAGGCTGTGGACACTGGCCGAGCAGGTAGGGGACCTTCCTGCCCGCCCTGCCCCTCACCCTGCCCACGTCCCACAGTGGGACAGACTAGGAGTTGAGTGCAGACACTGACAGGGGTCCGGGGACCCTGTGGTCAAGGGTGCTGACGGCTGGTGACGTCGGTGCTTGGGTATCTCCGAATGTCCCACACACGTAACAAACGCTGTGTTTCCATCGCACATGGTCAGCGGTTTCGTTGCCAGTTTGGGTTCGTCTCCGTTTTGCTTCATTTTCCACCTGTTCTCTGATTTGTTTATTTTTTAACCGACCACCTCTGGGTACGTACCTCACTCCGCATCACACCTGTTCTCCACTCAGCGCTGGTCTGTGACACGGTGTCACCGAGTAGTTGTGGGTAGAAGGGACGCTCTTGCTGCGCTGCCCCAGAAGCTTCCACCTGCAGGCTGCTGCATGTGCTGTTCTTTCCTCTGTCTTGGAGGCAAGAGGCCAGTGCTCGGGATTACTGAGTAGTATAGTATGTTTTAATGAAGTTGCCTTTATGGTTTTTTTTCCTTATGTTTCAACAATATAAGAAAATTTGTGCCTTTAGCACAAAATTGGGGTTCTCTCTCGAAGAACCTTAGTGTGGTTCTTCAAATAAATACTGAAGGACTGTTTATTTTTTGGCACATTGGTTGTAGGTTCAGTTTTCCCAGCTAAGGTGTTGTATTGCCTTCTCAAGAAATGTGTGTAAACTTTTGGTTTGTAATGTGGCCGTCATGATGTTGCTCTTAGATCACTGAGCAGAAGTGATTTAAGTCAACCTTGCATGATCTCTGAGGTGAGTTATGGCACCAAGATGAGAGTTCTGGCCCCTGTGCTGTTCATTTAACAGTCTGGCAGCTCAAACCACAAAGTCCTGCCCAGTGGACAGTGGCAGGTGCCTCCCTCCCCAACTCATCTCTGTGGGGCCACCTGAGGCCAGAGAGCAGGGCTGGGAGGAGCACAGTGGCCCTTGCTCATGTGTCCTTTCCAACCCTGTGGCACCTCCCGCCGCATGCTGCCTCAGCACCACGAGCTCTGAAAACACACCTTTTATCTCAAAGGTGGGCGCATGTAGTGGAAACTCCACAGATGACACGTCACATCCTTGGGAACCTGCTTTTGCCAGCTAACCATTTCCTCTTGGCACTTTTGGCTTTTTATTTGGCGAAATGTGTGGCATGTCTCTTATTTTTTTACACATGATGGTCAAGCTGTGTGAAAGTCCAATGTCATCCTAATAAGACGTTCCTTCAGGAATTTAGATCATCAAACTGAAAGTTACAGACAATTTCGACGGTGTGGTTTTAGTGCTTTTTATTTTTATTTTTCAGTTTAAGATTCTACCCAAGACTTGCTTGCTAGCTAGTAGGACAGCAGAGCCAGTTTTCCCTCTGCACAAACCTTGAGTTAACCACACTCTGTCATTGCTTTCAGGGGACCTCGGGACCTGACCCAACCACTGTCTATGTTGACATGAGAGCCCTGAGACATGACAGGTACAGTACGCTTGTGGGTTTTCCTTTTTTTTTTTTTTTTTCCCAGTTGCCTAGCACATAAGTACCCCTCTAGAAGGAGGAAGGTCCACAGTGTTTATCTGCTTTAAGTACAATTATCTGTGAATAAAGCAGTAGAGTTGGGCAAGTTGGCTTGAACTGTGCACATGGAAACCGCGTTGCACAGTAGCTGGAGAGTGGCGAGGGCTGCACCAGAAGGCAGCCTCTTGGTTCTTTTCCTTGGCCGTTCTAGTCAGGCACCGTTCTGCCCACATTTTACATGCACTGAAATTTTTTTGTGAAGGCATTTCCATGAAAAGCTAAAACAGAAGTCAGGTTCCCGTTTCTATGCAGCTTCCTCAGCAGCACCGGGGTGTTACTGGTGAGCGTGTGTGAGTGAAGACGGCTCAGGAAGGGCAGGTGGTCAGTAGGATGGAAAGACATTTAGGGGGAATTTCTGTCCCAGCAAGGATGACTATTAAAATGCCCCAGGGGTAAGAAAGACCCTCATGTTTTTACTGCGGACCATCCTGTTGAAATAGATCATTTCTGTCTGGTGGTCGTGGAGATGCCCATCCTTGTTGCCTGGGTGATGTGCACACCATGGTCTGCAGGGCCTGCCATCGTAGGTTGTTAGCAGCTACTCAGTGAATGTGCTGCTCTGTGCCGGTTACCGTGCCACTGACTGCATTTTCTCACCTCCCAAGGCTGGATTGTTAGGCCATGTAACTCGTGGGAAGTGGAGTGAGGTGATCACATGGTGGGTAGGTGGGGATGCAGAGGAAATCTGGCCTGACTGCGTGGGATGTGCGCTCAGAGATAGGAGCTGCTGGGCTGGGTGAGGAGGCTCAGGAGGGGCCCAAAGCTGCTGGCTCGTCCAGTCAACCTGCACACTTCTCCATCTAACCAGGTCCTTCGCAGGCCGCTCATGCCCCGGCGGACACCTGGCCGCATCTGGAGCGTTTGTGACTGGCATGACCTGCGGCGGGGGGTTGTGGTGCTGCCACGTCAGTGGGTGGGTGCAGGGACACTGCCTAGTACCCTGTAGTGCCCAGGACAGCAGAGGACCAGGACGTCGGCAGCGCCATGGCTGAGAGACCACCCTGAGCCTGACCGTGTCCCGCCCGAGGTGGCCGCCTGGCACCTGCAGCCCGGTCAGAGCCTCCTGCTCGAAGGACTATGTGTTACATGGCCCAAAAATCATGGGAGCCCCTCGCAAGGTGGCTGAGGGCCAGAGAGAGCGAGTTCACCAGCACAGGGCAGTGAAGTTCAGTCAGGGAATGTTGTCAAAAGTCAGGAACATAGTTTTATAGAGATTAAATAACTCATCTCTGGGGCATACAGTTTTCTAAATAATGACTTCTGGACTTTAAAGCAGATCCACTTTACTCTCTATAAAAATTATTTGGAAAATAACCTTATAATTACGTAACTTTCTCAAGAAGTGGAAACTAGGTCGTCAGAGAATACCTGGGCAACACGTATGCAGTTGTCTGTGGCCCGGCCCTCACATACGTGAAGGACAAATATCATAGTAAACACGTGTAAAAACTGCTGACCTTTGGGTATAAACCTTCTTCTGTGTGATGAGTGTGCGGTAATATCAAAGAAGGTTGAAAGTCGGGATTTAAGAGTTTTTCTTTCTGGAAAAGGACAGAACTGCCATTTGCCAACCTTTCCACACCCCCCTTTGGCTGTCTCCAGTACGGGATGTCTGCCTGTTGAGGAGAGAGGTGATTTGGGGAGAGTGAAGTTAGAGCCAGTGCGTGGCATGTGGTAGTAAAGTAACGAGAGTCCAGTCTCAGAATGTCATCATGCTGGAAGAAGCAGGAGTCCCAGTCCTCACATGCGCCTCTTTGTGGCTTTGGCTTGTTAACTCCTTGACCTTGGCCCAGTCGGTCCTTCTCAGTGACAGTTTTGACCTAATCTGTAAACTAATTTGTAATAATACTTGTCCTCGAGAAGCCTTCTAGCTCATTACGCAAAACGTTCGAAATAAAACTAGAAGCACTCGTGACCTGGAACCCACTACGCGATTCTGTCGATCCACCATTCTCCGGCGCTAACCCTGTGAGAGCCGGCCTCGGCCGGGCAACTGGCACCTTGTTTGTTCTTTGGTTTGGTCACAGCCTGCCCTGATTTAAATTCTCAGCGCTCTCCTCCGTCAGGGAAGTGTCTTCCGGAGACGGAGACGTCCTTCCTCTTCAGTGTTACTGACAGGAACAAAGCAGAGCCCTGCTGTGGAACGTGAGGGAACCATTTCTTCACCCCAGTCCTGCCCCAGGCTTCTCTGAGCTGCTCCCTGGGGGTCCCTGCTCCCCTTCCTCTGCCCCATCCCCTCCTCCCCGACCCTCCTCAGCTCTTCCCTCCTAGCACTTCCTTTTTTACAAGGTTCTCTCTTCTTTGACCTTTCTGCCTGGGTCTGTCAGCGGCTCCCTCCATCTGGCGGGGCCCCTTCTTCCTCAACCCAGTGTCAAAAGTCACAGAGGTATCTCTGTCCCTCACCCTCACCTTCGGTGCCTTCCTGACACCGCCCCACCAACCCACGCAGACCCAGCCCACCCTCTAGGGAGCCTGGCCGTGAGGGCCTTCCCCCAGCCCTGCTGAAATTCTCCTTCTTCTTCCAAGTTCAGCTCAAATGCCACCTCCTTCCAAAACCCTCCCCAGGATATTCCTGGGTAAAAATGCTTTACCTGTCCAGCATCACTTTCAACCTTTATCGACAGGTGTGAAACGCACCTTACGCTGCAGCCACTGGTGTGGAGGCTCTGGGTCAGCAAGGTCAGAGTTCAGATCCCCTCCCTGCCTTGGGTCCTGCAATGAGTTAGTAACCTCAGGTGCCCTGTGCTTAGAGCAGGCACAGTAAAACCGGGTGCCTGCCAGGACTGAGTGAAAGAACACTGCGAAGTGCCAGACAGGGGTAGACACTGCTGCCAAGAGCGCTGGGGCAGCTGCTGTTTGGAGGGTAAGGCAATGTCCTTCCCCACAGCGGACTCACCTCTTCTGTTCCACAGCACCCAGGCAGGAGTGCTGACCACAGCGTGGGCAGGAAGCTCAGCTAGTCTGAGGCCCCTGGCTGGGAAGCAGTGACCAGGAGAGCCACTAGCAATGTGGACGCTGCCTTTTCTTGTTACTGTTCCTATGAAATGGGGGGTGTTTGCTCACTTCAGGGTCTGTCACAGGATTAAGCACTTTTCCTGTTGTTTTCATGGTGCATGCACTTGGCAGCTGCAAGGCACCGACCCACTTGTCATTAGTTACCCTGGAG
Organism: Lepilemur ruficaudatus; assembly: GCA_963574885.1. Taxonomy (NCBI): domain Eukaryota; kingdom Metazoa; phylum Chordata; class Mammalia; order Primates; family Lepilemuridae; genus Lepilemur; species Lepilemur ruficaudatus. The sequence goes on along the minus strand of CAUYRT010046331.1, from coordinate 3,644 downwards.
AAGGCCAGCTTATTAGTACAAGTGTGCAGTTTCTTCGAGAGGACAGCGTGTGCGGGAGCGTGAGCGCTCACACAGGAAGGATGACCACGGAGGAAAACCACCGCTGTGCAGGCTGGTGATCAAAGCGCTCCCATTGGCCAGTTCTGCCTCCGTTTCTAAGGCCCCCTGTACTCTCAGAGCCGTGGGTTGGGGACCCGGCCGTGTGCTTCTGTCACGGGTTACCGCGGAGAACATTTCTGCATAACGAGGACGTGCGCTCTCCCCGCTTCCGGGAGCAAGGTCCTCCCGGGCGCCGAGCTCATACTCGCGCGGGAAACCTGGTCACTCGGGTTTGGGGCGCTGCGAGCTGACGGTCCTTCCCTCTGCGTGGACAGGAGTCAGCGCTTCTGCTTTGAATTCCGTCCGGGGGCTTGTGAGCGGCTGCTGCTGCCCCTTCCAGCTGCCCGCCCTGCTGCCCTTACCTCCGCCTTTTTTTTTTTTTTTTTTTTTTTTTTTTTTTTTTTTAAATAGTCTAACGCTTTTTTCCGGGGGGGGGTTGGTGGCGGGGGGGTGGTCCCCCTCCCCCGGGCCCCCCCTGCGGCCCTTCCCCCCGCATTTTTTTTTTTTTTTTTTTTTTTTTTTTTTTTTGAGACAGAGTCTCACTCTGTTGTCCGGGCTAGAGTGCCGTGGCGTTAGCCTAGCTCACAGCAACCTCAAACTCCTGGGCTCAGGCAATCCTTCTGCCTCAGCCTCCCGAGTAGCTGGAACCACAGGCATGCGCCCCATGCCCGGATAATTTTTTCTATATATTTTTAGTTGTCCAGCTAATTTCTTTCTATTTTAAGTAGAGATGGGGTCTCACTCTTGCTCAAGCTGGTTTCGAACTCCTGACCTTGAGCGATCCGCGCGCCTCGGCCTCCCAGAGTGCTAGGATTACAGGCGTGAGCCACCGCGCTCGGCAGGGCCGCCCTTCTTTCCGGCCGCCATGCCGCCCTTACCTCCCCCCGCCCTTCTTTCCGGCCGCCATGCCGCCGTTACCTCCGGCCGCCCTTCTTTCTCGGCCCTATGCCGCCCTTAACTCCCGCCGCCCTTCTTTCTCGGCGCCCTGCCGTCCTTACCTCCCGCCGCCCTTTTTTCTCGGCGCTATGCCGCCCTTACCTCCCGCCGCCCTTCTTCCCGGCCGCCCTTCTTCCCGGCCGCCCTTACCTCCGGTAGCCCTTCTTTCCGGCCGCCGTGCCGCCGTTACCTCCGGTAGCCCTTCCTTCCGGCCGCCGTCCCGCTCTTCCGGTCGCTGGCAGTGACGTCACAAACGCGCCTCCCGCTGGGCCTCCTTGCTCTGGTTGATCGGCGTTGCAGATTCCACTCCGTCCCTCCTGCCCTTCCAGCACTGCAAGTTTAGGGGGGGAAAAAAAAGGCACGTCAGTATCTTTCAGCAGCATTCTCTGTCCTAAGTGTACGCTAAAATTTCCTGTCAAGAGGACCCGATGATTATCAACCTAGGAGCAAAGCCAGGGCGACAGAGGACGGCTGTTTTAGCCTCCGGATGGGTCCCCAAGGACACGACGTCTCGCGTCAGCCTTGTGGCTGAGAACTCGCGACCGGATTCCGATCTGGAGGAAGTGTCAGGGAACCCCAAAAGGATGTTTGAGTGGTGTTTTAAATTTTTAAAATTTCTTATCATGATGAAATACAAAAAAATAACGTTTGTTATCTGAGTCGTCTTAAGCATGCAATCCAGTGGCGCCAATCTCAGCAGCCACCACCAGAGAAACTGAAACGCTGTCGCCGTTAACCACTGACTCCCCTCGGCGGCGGCACCCACCATTCTGCTTCCTGTGAATGAATCTGATGACTGAACCTCGTATGGTTAGAATCATCCAGGACTTGTCCTTTTGTAACTGGCTTATGTCACTTAGCGTAACGTCCTCAGGGTTCATCCATGGTGTAGTATCTGTCAAATTTTCCTTCCTTTTTTAGGGCTGAATAATATTCCATCATGCTCATATACCAAATCTGTCCACCTTTTGGCTGTTGTGAATAATGCTGCTGTAAACGTGGGTGGATGTCTGTTCAAGACTGCTGTCAGTTCCCCTGATGTATACCCAGAAGTGGGATTGCTGACCCATATGGTAACTCTGTTTTTTATTTTTTGAGGAAATTCCATACTTTTTGCTACAGCAGCTGTACCAGTTCACATTCACTGAGGGTTCTGATTGCTCTGTGTGTTTTCCAACATTTCTTATTTTCTATTTTGTTGATAGCAGCTATCCTCATGGGTGTGACCTGCTATCTCATTGTGATTTTGATTTGCTTTTCCCTAATGGCTACTCATATTGGCCATCTTTTCTCATGTGCTTATTGGCTATTTGCATACTTTCTTTGAAGAAGTGTCTATTCAAGTCCTTTGCCCATGTTTTTAACTGATTTTTTAAAAATACTGAGTTGAAGCCAGGTGTAGTGGTTCACTCCTACAATCCCAGGACTTTGGGAGATTGCAAGTTCAAGACCAGGCTGGGCAACATAGCAAGACCCCCTCCCTACTAAAAGTAAGAAAAATTAGCCAGGTGAGGCAGCACGCACCTGCAGTCCTAGCTACTCCACCCAATGTGAGCAACAGAGTGAGACCCCGTCTTTAGAAAGAAAAAGAAAAATTCTACTTTGGCTCAATTGTAATGCATGTAAGACATATGTGTATGCTAACACTGGGGTTTCCTGCAGGGCAATTGAGGGCCTCTGCTATCTGCTCAGTATTTCTTAACTCTGAAACTGTTGTAAAAACAATGTTTTTTTTTTTTAAAACCCAAGGAGGTCTGAAAAACTAATGTTTTTCTGAAATTCAGTGCAAACCAATTTGCTGTCAAAACCTTATGAATGGACAAGAAGCTGTAAACAATTTATCCCCCTCTTTACTACAGAAATATGGATGTGTTTGATTATCGTCTTAGGTAGCATGGGTCTGTGCTCAAGATCAGCACTCAAAAGTCTGAACCGTCCTGAAACCTGACCACACCTGGCCACGCAAGGCGTGGTTGAAGATGGGAGGGGCAGTCTGGGCCACGCCTCCAAATGGTGTCTTCTAATGGGAAGAAAAGAATGCGGGACTCTGTTTCACCTGAGGGAGAGACCAAGGAAAAGGACTGACAGAAAAGTCTGGATGTGGGGAAATGTTAACGTCATAATTTTATAAGCGAAAAGGTGCACAAAGTATGCTTTGGTGCTTCATTTGCACAGTGCTTTTATGTTAGATGAAAAAATTCTTCTGTTTTGTGTCTCATCACTCATTTTTAGGGTGATTGGTGCCTGTTTCTGGACTTTTGTGATGGAGACCTGCTCACTGTTGGCCTTTTATGACAGCTGCCTTGGGCTGTCTCATTCTGTGATCTGTTGCTTTTAGTGGGGGCTGATTCGGGGAGGACCTGCTTTAGAAATAATCGTGCTCTTGTTGTATTTTGTTGTTTTGTTAGTGTTTTTGGATGTGTGAATATGATGTCTGTTATGTTTAAGTACTGATTTTTTTTTTTTTTTTTTTTTGAGACAGAGTCTCACTCTGCTGCCCGGGCTAGAGTGAGTGCCATGGCATCAGCCTAGCTCACAGCAACCTCAAACTCCTGGGCTCAAGCGATCCTTCTGCCTCAGCCTCCCAAGTGGCTGGGACTACAGGCATA
>CAUYRT010046330.1:0-42373 GCA_963574885.1 Lepilemur ruficaudatus | reverse complement strand
AAGAAATTAATTGGACAACTAAAAATATATATGTAAAAAATTAGCCGGGCATGGTGGCGCATGCCTGTAGTCCCAGCTACTCGGGAGGCTGAGGCAGAAGGATTGCTTGAGCCCAGGAGTTTGAGGTTGCTGTGAGCTAGGTTGATGCCACGGCACTCTATAGCCTGGGCAACAGAGTGAGACTCTGTCCCCCCCCCCAAAAAAAAGACACTTGCACTCGAATGTTTATAGCAGCACAATTCACAATTGCAAAATTGTGGAAACAACCCAAGAGCCCATCAATACACGAGTGGATTAATAAAATGTGGTATATGTATACCATGGAGTACTATTCAGCTATAAGAAGCAATGGTGATATAGCACCTCTTGTATTTTCCTGGATGGAGCTAAAACCCATTCTACTAAGTGAAGTATCCCAAGAATGGATGTACAGGCACCACATGTACTCAGCAGCCAATTGGTATTAGCTGATCAACACCTAAGTAGACACATAGGGACATCATTTATCAGGTGTCGGGCAGACGGGAGGGGGGAGGAGGGGATGGGTATATACATACATAATGAGGGTGATGTGCACTGTCTGGGGGATGGTCAGGCTTGAAGCTCTGACTGGAGGGGGGAGGGGAGCAAGGGCAATGTACATAACCTTAACATTTGTACCCCCATAATATGCTGCAATAAAAAAAAAAGAGAGAGAGAGAGAGTTAGGTGGTAAAATCAGCATGAACTAAAGAGTAATCAATGGAGGGGTAAAAGAGAGAAGTCAAAGCCGACTCAGATTTCGGACTTGGTTAACCGGTGCCATTTAAAGAAATAGGGAACAATATGACAGGAACAGGTAGAGAGGAGGTGATCAGTTCTGCCCAGTTCTACTGCATTATATAGAAAAGGAAGCTAATTTCTAGAGAGTAAGTCTTTCGCCTTAAGTAACAGAGCAGAGACGAAGTCCAGGGCGTCTAACCGTCAGCCCTCCCGATGCCACCAGCCAGTCTCCCTCTACCCAGGCAGCGCAAGCCCCACCTCGATTCACCTAGGGTTTATTCCAGATTGCTGCCAACACCCCCAGATATGATCATAATGTTCTTTCAGCCCTCTCCATGCTGTATTTCATATTCGCTCTCATACGCCCCCCAAAAAGCCTTGGTTTAGCATTGCCTTGAACCTTACTGACATAAGTTCCGCACAGTGAAATATTTGTCTTTCAAAATCAGTTTCAATGGAAATCTGACCCACAGAAAGGTGAATGGAGCAGGCCTTCCGTGAAACAGGTTGAGAATAATTGCGGTCAGGTGGGTTTTGGAGAGGAGCCAGCGAGGTATTCAGTGAAAGCCTGGACGTGCAGCTCCACGGTCTTGGATCTGAAAGCTCAACCACTGGGGCAGGGAGATATTTCGTCCTCACTGAAGGGCTTGTGATTTATTTCCTCTGACTGCTAATTGCTACAGAAAGTAGGTAAGTGGATTTCAAAAAGGAATTTTCAACACAGCTTACCTGGCTTGAAAACCACTTAAGTGGCATTGGTTTGAATTTATGGGCTCCCACAGTGATCATCCTAAGAGCGAACTAATGGGTACTTTCTGGAAATGTCTTTATTTAAAGTCTCTAGCAGGAGAAGATGAGTGAAAGAGGGAAGATGCTAAGCCGTGAATAGAATGGGAACTTGACTTGGTACAGCCCTTCCTATATTCAGCTTTTTCTATGGTGATTGTTCTATTATTGAGAACGCAACATTTTGGCCAGATGAGAAGTACTGATTTTATCCATTTGTTAATTCATTCAACAAACATTTATTGAGTGCTCATCGTAGCAGGCATTGTTCTAGATCAGTGGCTCTTAACCTGGCAGTTTTACTTCCCTCTGCATAAGGGGTGTTTGGCTGTGTCTGGAGTCATTCTTGGTTGTCACAAGTGGTGAGAGGAAGCTACCATCGGTTGTGGGTAGAGGCCAAGGATACCGCTGCTGCTGCTAATGTCCTACAATGCACAGGCAAACCCTCTACAAAAAAGAATTATCTAGCCCAAAATGTAAGCAGTGCCAGTGTGGAGAAATTCTGTTCTAGACGCTAGCAATAAAGTAATGAATAAAAGAAAAAAACCTCGGCCCTTAGGGAAACTTATTTTTTTGTGATGGAAGAGAAGCAATAGACTAATTAATAAGGAAATTGGATACCAGATAACTATGAAGGAGGATAAAGCAGGGGGGTGGAGGGGTGGGTTATATTGTGCAGAAAGAGATCAGGAAGGCCTCATTAATAAGGTGATTTCTGAGCAGAAACTTAAACAGAAGCAAGTTATCGCATGAGAGCGAGGATGGATCCCATTGTCTTTTTTATCTTTTAACCAATCATGCATGAATTTAGAGTAAAGATAAATTTACGATAAATGGTGGTGAAATTATCAGAATATCACTGCTTTTTTTTTCCTTCTTTTTACCACCAAAACTTTTATAATTACTTAGATATAGGGATACACCATTCTCCATTTTTTTTTGTCCATTTGATTTTTTTAAGATTTTTAAAGTTTTGTTTGTTTTGTTTTGTAGAGAAGGGTTCTTGCCACATTGATCAGGCTGCTCTCAAGCTCCTGGCCTCAAGTCCAGGATTACAGCCATAAGCCACCATGTCTGGCCCTGTCCATTTTAGACAAATGAGAAACATGGTTGGTTTTCCTCTCAACCACTTGAAACAGGCTCTTTTAGTTCAAGTCAATCAATTATTGCAGGCCACAGGTTCCAAACACCGTATACGAAACAATGATCAGTGCATCAGTATATGTGTACAATATTCACGTGTGTGTAGTATATGTGAGTGTGGTATCAGCATGCTCTTATTACACATGAGGGCAAGAAAGGTCATTAGGGTTTGAACACAAACATATAAAGATGAAAAGAATATCTTGAAAATAAAATCAAATTATGGTTCGAATGTTTTATATTCATTTTTTTGTTTTTAATTTGTACCTACTCATAAGAAGGTAAAGGAAAATGATACAGAAATCGAGCTTTTCTTATAGGTTTTATCCCAATCCAAAATCTTATTTGATTAATGATTCACTGAAAGGAAATTTTAACTACAATTATACGTTCATTATACTCTACATATGAAAAATTAAATGCATAAAAATGTGTTTACAACTGCAGTATACTGAAGCTTCAGTTTTCTGAGAGAAGTATTGACTTTGTTTTCTAAGGATTCCTTAATTAAAAGAAATATACTTTTATACCTTAATTTAATACTTTACTTCTATGCAGAAATGCTCAGAATAAAGAAGCAAAAGCACACTCCAAGATTATAATTGTGGTATTTTAAAAGTACTCAGTTAAGTTTTGAAGATTTTAGAGACGGTAGCACTATTATAACATGATGACAGTCCCAAGTGTCTGATCCATGTAGCATTAACAAGTTATTCAAACTCTAGGACAGTATGTATTTATTTTCAAATACATACTTTTTTTTTTTTTTGAGACAGAGTCTCACTTTGTTGCCCGGACTAGAGTACCGTGGCGTCAGCCTAGCTCACAGCAACCTCAAACTCCTGGGCTCAAGCGATCCTCCTACCTCAGCCTCCCAAGTAGCTGGGACTACAGGCATGCGCCACCATGCCCAGCTAATTTTTTTATATATATTTAGATGGCCAATTAATTTCTTTCTATTTATAGTAGAGACGGGGTCTCGCTCTTGCTCAGGCTGGTTTTGAACTCCTGACCTTGAGCAATCCGCCCACCTCGGCCTCCGAGAGTGCTAGGACTACAGGCGTGAGCCACCGTGCCCGGCCCAAATACATACTTTATACACTTAAATGTATAGATTTGGTTAACAAAAAAAAAAAGAAAAGAGAAAATCACTCTACTTAGAATCTTTGATTAGCATGGAACAAAAATAATTTAATTTCTTTATCTACATCTGGTTTTGAAGATGTGATATGTTCAGAGGGATAAGCTATCAGTCCTCCAGTAAGTGGTAGATGTGATTTTTGTATGTTTTTGCTGTTTATGACAGAATTTCAAAGGATGATCCAACAAAATATAATATAAAGAAGAGAAATGCGAGACATGATGAAAGTTAACAAATAATTCCTTCTGCTGAGTTAGATCCATCCCAGATGCTGAGACCCAGAAGCTAGTGGAGACAGGATCAGAGCTGGAACCAGCCACGGGAGGGTCTCTGTTGCCTGCCAGGATTTCCACTGCATGCCTGCCATGCCGCATGTGCATTAGTTATGCGTTTACTCAACACACATCATCCTTGTGTACGTGCCAACCTTCTTCTAGACGCTGAAAGTACAAATACTTTTCTCTTTAAGAAGTTTAACTGAGCAAAAGAGACACTGACATATAAATACCATCAAATACGAGAAGCGTGTGGAGAGTGTGAGACTCCAGTGGACTCTGGCTGTGCTGACTCAGAAAGACAGAGTGGAAAAGACAAGCAGGGGTCTGCAAAGCAGCCGGGCTGGGGTGAGCCGCTGGGCTGAGGAGAGGCTCTGGCAAGTGTGATTGAACTGTCCTGCAGGCCTCCCCTACGTGACTTCAGGTCGCATGATTAGGGGAGGACTCTCCAAGAAGGTGAGCAGAGACCTCAATGATGAGAATCCATGCTTGCAAAGATTTGGGGGAAACAACTTTTAGGCAGAGAAAATAGCTAATATAAAGGCCAGGAAGCAGGTACAGATTTGACTCTAAGCTCCTGGCAGCTAAAAATAGTCAATTGCTTGTTTTTACCTGGGAGGGGGACATGTTTTCATTCTTAAGGGGAGTTAAAAGTGTTTCCTTGAATAAAATCTGGATGGCACTGAGAGAGGTAAACAGTGGATTCATTTCACACCAAGCACAGAAAGAGAAATCTGTGATGGCTTTGTGTAGTGGCATTTGAGACCTAACATTGAGAGATAGTCAAGAAAGACAATTTCTGTGAGGGGCTACAGAGACTCAGAATACTGAGACCAGTACTAGGTGACACTCCCTCTAGGTTTTCTTCTTTAAGTAAGAGCCGATGTCAGGCGGTCTGCGATTGCATCCCTTATGAAGAGTCTCAGTGCAGGTATGCATTTATTCTCTGATTCATTAACCGAGAAAGAAATTGTTCAGAACAACCTTGGACAGAGGCTTTTAATCAGAATACTCTATTTTCCTGCTGCATTTAAGTTACAACTCACAATTTAGACTGACTTCATGTAATTCTATGGAAATATCACCTACCAAGATAAAGAGTTGCTTGTTTCCAGTATCTATTCCATTCTTTTCATTTGCAAAGGTATTACTTCTTCCCTTCAACCCCCATTGTTACAGAATAAGGCTCTCAGTTTTTCAGATATATGTTAAGTTTTATTGAGATGCAAATGAATGACAACAGGCGTAAAATTAAAGATGAGTGTCAGTGTCAAGATAGCCAATGAAGTAGGAAATGGAGATCATTAAGCTATTACCATAAGGCAGGTTTGTTCAACCTACTTTTGTAATTTTATTTCCTCACAATTAAACAACAAAAAAAGTTTTTTATTAAACAGTAACACTCTGGCAGGGACATTTTGCAATAATTTGAAAGAAAGAATGTATGTTCCAAAGTGAGAAAAAGCTGGTCAGGCCTAATCACAGCAGCAGAAGAATGCCGTCACGGTACGGAACCTGTGCAGCAGCCCCCAAATTGCTTCGACTGCTTATTGCTAGAAAACCATATACGTATAAAATACCTACTAAGTCAATTCATGGGATGCATTCTATTTGCAAATAGGTGAAGTACCTGTGCTCCCAGACTCAAGCCCTACCACCTATTTTTTTCAACTATAAAACCAGAACTGAAGAGGCGTTGGGAATTTGCAACAGTGTGTGTGAAAGCTTCTGGCTAGCGCAGTCCCTAGCAGACAACGGGTAACACTGGATCTCTTCTCTCCTTCCACAACCCGGTATAGAAGAAGGGCTATATCCCCAATGTCAGTTACAGCCCAAAGCCACGCCTTGCTGCCTCCTCTGGGGGACCTTGAGCAAAGATACAGATGAAGTCCAGCATACCATGTCGACATACTGAAAAGTTATAAACTGAGCTGACAAAACTGTTAAAGAAAATGTGACATATCTTTCTATCTGGGTAAATATACCTTCATAATGATCGAAGGCCAAGTTCTGATATTAGATTACTCAGATCCCTTAGAGGTTCATGCCAAAATTTGACAGGGGGCATAGAACACACTCACCCCTACCCAGTCCTGAACCCCTACATTACTCGCTACCGGCTCTCACACCCAGAAGGGGCCTGGTCGGCCTGGCAGGAGCACCCCAGCATGGTCAAGCCCCAGAAGCACCGTGTCAATGACCCCTCAGGCCTAAGAGTATGCACACGGGCGACCACAGTCTGCCCTTGCAAGAACGGGAGAGGAGGACCCTGCAGTCCATACTGAGGCTTTGAACAGAAAAGTCCACGGTCCCAGACATAAGAAGTGTAAAAGTGAAGGTTCAAGTCCCAGATGGGCCATGACCTTGAGTCTTGTCTTGTTCTGAGGATGATACTGCTTCCAAGTCTAGCAATTCTTGCAATAATTCTACTTTCACCAGGAAATCAATACCCACAGAAGGACTGAAGTTAATATGATTATGGCATCAAGAAAAAGTAATTCCATAAACAGTGTTTCTCCCCCCATATCAATAGAAACAAAGATGAATGTAGCTTGGGCGCATTTCTCTCTCCTTCCTTTGGTCCAGCTGTGTTACTAGTTGCAGCTGCATTTCTATCCATGCTTCATACGTGCTTGATCTCTTTCTCTCCTCTTTCCTTTCTGTCCTTCCTTTCTTGGATTCTTCCCTTTCTCTTGATTTCTCACTTTATGTTTCGATAAACCCATAATTTTTATGAACCAAAAAAAGCACAACTAATAGTTGTATTTGTTACCTTTGAGAAGTTTCCATCTAAAGCCACGTCAGTCAAACACAGGAGGAACAAACTTGCCAAACTTGCAATGTGGTAGTAGCAGAATAGCTCAAACTTTCTCAATTTCTGTGACTCACACTTTATTTGACACAAATGGTTCTTCTAAAAACTACAAGATACTTCTCACTTAAAAAAAAGCAAAGTAAAATATCATCCTTCACTTTGGTTTCTGCACATACGATGAGATGGTTTTTAAAGTGCCTTGCCTTTTTAAAGGTTTGCCCTTCAAACTGGCACACAGCTGTTTGCATCAGGGTCACCTTTCTGATTCAGGCACTTCCCATTTCACTAAAGGGTACACCGAGGCAGGTAAAGGGGAAGGAACTTGTCAACACTCAGAGGACAGACAGGAATAAAAAGGGTCTGTGGCCCTGAGATAGACACATCCACGGATAGCCCGACAATTCCTTTACCCCCTTTTTTTCATTAGGCCTTGATCAAAAATCACCAAATCTTTCAGTGTTAAAAACTCCTGCTCACTTACAGATTGCAGCCTCAAAAAACATTATAAATTAAATGGTCTCATAATTTTATCAAGCCTAACTTACTATTGGAGTCAGTTGTCCCGACACTATTCAATGTTATTTTATACAAAGTTTATGCAGAAGGTGGCTCATTATTACCTCCACAGTAAGAAAACTTCAGAATTTCATAATGACAACCAACCAATCCTTTCTTAATGAGAATACAATAGTCTTTGCAAAAACAAAAACAAAAACAAAAAAACAAACAAAACCACACACACACACACAACTACTATGAATTGGAGATCCGGTTTTTGCCTTGTGTCACCAGCAGCTGTCATGGCATCTTGGCATTTTACTCATTCACTCTCCCCCTTTTATCTGCGGCTGGCTAAACAAAAATATGCGTTGGCCCAAAAAGTAATCAGAATCTCAGTGTGGCCATAAAAGATAAACGTAACTGACCCTCTGTCTTGGTCAGGCAGGGCCGCTGTGACAAACACACCGCAGACCGGGCGGCTTCGACAATGAGCTCTTACTTCTCACAGTTCTGGAGGCTGGGAAATCCAGGGTCAAGGTTCTAGCACACCACCTCCTGCTTTGCACGTGGCTGGAGAACAGAGAGAGAAGGGAGCTCCCTCATACCTTTTTTTTTATAAGGGCCCTAACCCCTTGAATGAGAGCTCCACCCTCATGCCCTCATTGCCTGCCACAGTCTCCACCTCTAATATCATCACATTGAGAATTAGGCTTCCACATACGAATTTTGGAGAGACACATCCAGTCCACAGTACCCATACTGAAAGGAAAACTGTAATGCCAGTAATATCTTTCAGAAGAGACTATTGAAAGTTAATCAACTTTCAATAAAAAATTTAATCATGTCTCAAGCACACACACACGTGCACACACATTATATATATATCTACATTCTGGAAATTGTAATTATCTTCATGTGCACAAACATACTTGTGTGTAACTATTTAAATTAGGTACATTTCTAATGTAGAGTTCACATATATAATCAGATACAAAATCCTCTCTGAGTTTTTGTGATTCAGCCACTAAATTTCTTCTAGATCATCTCTAGGCTCCCAGGAAGGGCGATTAAGGGGGGGGGCGGGCTTTGGGGGCTGGGTGCCTAGCTCTCTTTGTTACAAACAGAAGAGTCACCGAGGTTTGATTACTGTGTGCTCTAAAGGGAAAAATTGGGAATAATCTCGGCTTCCACGAAGAATTATGTGTTGTATAAGCAACTCTATCCATTTTAATCTCTGATATGTTTATTTATTTTACTGAAGAATCTTCTTTATTAATAGAAACATGTATCCTCACATAGGTAGACACTTACAGACAAGGGCTCTTATTTCAGGCCTTGGTGCCTTTCTTCACACCAGTTCCCTGCTTGGGCTGATGCTTCAAGGCATCCATCCTACTGAGCAATTACTGAGTGCCTACTGTGTGCTGGGCTGCAGAGATGGGGCAGTTAGCAAGACGGGTAAGGTCTCTTTCATGGAGTATGGGAGGGGAGTGAGAGAGAACGGGAAATGAGAGTCAATAATAGATGATAAACAAAGGGCAAACACCTACAATTTCAGACAGAGCTAAGTGCAGTGACAGTGACATTAAAGCCCCTTCTTTTCCTGTTCTGCACCTGCTCCATCCCCACCTTTCCATCTCTTAAAGACAGTGTTTGCCAACAGCTTCCTCCACCCGGTGGCGAATAGACCATTTCCTCCTCCTGTGGACCGGCTGTCCCACCTCCACTTCCATCGTGCTACTTTACTGCACTTGTTGTTTACCTGTCTTATCTTCCCCAACCAGACTCGGGGCCTCTTGGGAGTAAAGGTCAGCCACGTTCCCTTCATGATTCTGTAGTTGTAATTCCTGGCACACGTTCTGTTTTTGCTCTTCATTATAACCCCCAAGACACGGCACATAACAGTCAATAAATGCCAATTTTACCAAACATGTACGACTTTAAAATTTGCATTCTTTCCAATGAATCTATCGCTGTGAGAAAAATTAATTTGGAAGACACAGCATAGAACATATTCAATAAATGCCAATTAACTGAATGAATCTGTTTAAGGAGTGAAGTAGCCTAACAGTAGTAGCTTCACACTGGCTTATCTATTATTGTATCATGTTGACTTGAGACTTTTTAGAACAAATTGTGTTGATGTGATCACAATCTTCTACACAGGTTTTAGGCCATCCCCATGTTCTATGGTTCTAATCCCATAGTTCTCAACCAGCGTACCATTTTAAAAATTATAATTATAAGTTAGGATTCACATGTAAGTGATGTGAGAAATTGAACAGAACAGGCAGACTGTGCAGGACAGTTAAGAGGCAAGCTCAGGGCTACCAAAGAAAGAAGTTTTTCAGAACCCAGAGAACTTGTTTCTAGAAAGAGTTAGGGCAATGAATTGTTTTACTCAAGTAATCCAGCACCGAAGGACAAAATAATTTGAGGACTGTGGAGGTGCCAGAAATTTCTGTATTTGAAAGGACACTGTGATCTCACAGTGGCCTCGGGCCATGTGTCCCAGTGCTCAACTGGCCTGGGTTCTCATCCTGTGCCTCTCAGGGACTACTGGTTCCAAGGAAAACAGAGGAAAAGCTCTTGGCATTTCATTAATAAAGAGCTTTATAAGATGACTTAGGACTCATCTGCATGATAATGAGTATTACCCAGGCCAGAGAACTAACCCAGAGCTTTGAACATTAATGAGAAAATGCCTCCCATTGCTGGGTTATGGTAGCTATAGTGGAATCATGCTACAAGTTCTATTAGGCATTAGATAATCAGATTCAGATTTTTTTTAAGTAGCACTGAAGGGTGCTAATTTATTTTGTCTATTTGTTTATTTTTAGAGATGGGTCACACTCCGTTCCCCAGGCTGGAGTGCAGTGGCGCCACCATCGTTCCCTGTAACTCACACTTCTGGGCTCAAGGGATCTTCCTGCCTCAGCCTCCCAGGTAGCTGGGACTACAGGTGTGCACCACCATGCCTGGCTAATTTTTTAAGTTTTTATTTAGAGACAGGTTCTCACTATGTTGCCCAGGCTGGTCTCAAACTCCTGGCCTCAAGCATTCCTCCTGCCTAGGCCTCCCAATGTGCTAGGATTACAGGCGTGAGCCACTGGACCCCTGCCCAGAGTTGGATTTTATTAAGAGTTACACCTAAGAACTGTAGGAGGCCGGCATGCTCCTCTGCACTCCTTGGTGATTTTCCTGAAGCACAGACAGTTCTGGGAGCGTAAGTTAACTCCGGAGTCTTGCCTTCCACTTTCAAGACAGAATCCAACAGAGCACATGAAAGCCACAAATCAAATGAGGTATGTAAGAAGACTGAGGTCTTCTGCAAAATAACCAACACATATCTGCTGTGTTTTATAGCCATAGACTTATTTTTTAGGTAAATTTAGAAAATGAGTAATAGCAAAAATTCGTGAGTAGCAAAAGTTATTTTCTATTTTTATTTTGCTAATGGAAAACCTGAACCAGAAATATGCTGAATTAGTGAAACTCAGTAGAAACATTTTATTTTATTAGGGGTAAAGCAATGTGCTTTTCCTGAATTTCTAGATGAGATCTCATTATCAAAGGACAAAAAAGAGTTGAAAAGATTAATAAGGTATGAAATTTGGATTAATAGATCGCAAGCCCTGTTTTATCATTGTGGTACCCATTATTCCTAAAATCTAAAATAAGTACTATTTATTGAACACAAACCAGTGAATATACTAGCTGTTTCATGTAATTTTCTAATTTCATTCTCCCAATGCTATGTGATAAGTATCATTAGTCCCATTGTCAAAGATAGGGAAATTAAGGTTTAGAAATTTTAAAGTAATTTGCTCAAATTCTTATAGGTCATAAGTTGAAGAGCCAGGATTGAAAACCAAATATGTATGACTTTAAAATTTGCATTCTTTCCAATGTGTTATTGCCTTGAGAAAAATTAATTTCAAAAATCAAACAACACCCTCCCTTATTTAAAGAAATTCTTTAAAGAATAAGACTGATGCTGCACTTTAGGGCTGAGCTACCAGAAATTTTTTATGCATTAACTCACAGTAATAATTTTCAATTTAAATGTGTTTAACTTATTTAACTTAATTAGTTTGCATGACCAAGTCTAAGCTCATTTTTTAGGAAAGAGATCTTTCTCGCTAAATACAAGCATGTCTCATTGGTCTTTCTAACCTCATCACAGTTTTTAAGTCCAAAATGACAGCGCACAGTGAGAATTCAAACACATATTGTGCTAAGAAGCAGGAGAGGCAGGTTCTGAAGGATCACATAACAAGTACTGCAGTGGAGACTCAAAGCTCTGCCCAATGTCAACATCAAATGAAGTTTTACAGGAACAGATGACCTTCAGGAGACAGGAAGGGAAAAAAGAAAGGGTAGATGGAAAGGGATAGAAATTTAGGGCCTGAAACAGGGCCCGCCCTATGAGAACTGTGCCAAATTATCTTAAGACCACTACAAAATAAACTGAAGTTATTTCCTCAAGTCATTCAACATGAGCATGCTAAACATTTCTTACCATATTTGGGTGTTATTTGATTCACTCTCAGGAAATGATCACCTAAGTGATTTTCTGCAAATCCTGTTATATCATCCCATTGGCTATAACATTGCTTATTTTTCATGAACATAATTAGAGTTTCATGCGCCTCTTTGAGATAAGCACAATCACAATTCAGTACAATTACCTGGGTAGACCTCACGGTGTGACATCTCCCACCTAACTATTTCGTTAGGTTTCTGGATCATTTGTTTTCTAGTGCTTCCCACTTCTTAAATTAGGTAGGGAAGGGAGAAGAAAAGGGGAAGATAGAGGGAAAATATTACCCTCACCAGAAAAAAACCCAGCAATATTAAGAGTAACTCAGAACTACCGAATTATATAATAAATTTTTTTCCTATAATTTACAAGTCCTATTTCCTTGTGTGTGTGTGTGTGTGTGTGTGTGTGTGTGTGTGTAAGAAGAGGTGTGTTTGATTTTTTTCTCTGCCTTGAGTATTTTTTTTTTTTTTTTTTTTTGCAAATGGAAGAGTAGCAGAAACAGAGCCGGGAGTGTGGTAACGTGGGAGGATTGATTTCTTTTCAGTTACCTTGTAATTTCTGGTTGTATTCGGTCCTGTCAGACTGGCTCCTCCTCAAGGTACCAGAGTGATCCCCAGAAACACTGCTCTCCACCACAGTGTCCGTCTTCCTTCTCTCCAGCATGTAGAGCCTGGGCCTCAAGAAGGCCAGGTTCTTTCCCTTGGGGCCCATGTTTTCTTTCCCAGTGGTCTCCTTGGGCTCCATCTGAGGCAAAAGCAAGTTTCAGAGGCTGATCGCTAAGGTGCCCCAGGCTGAGGGTTGAAGCTGCTGGAGTGACGAGTTTAACTGCCCCTTTCTAACCCGACTGCTTCACTCTGGGGTTACCTGGCTGTGAGTGCCACCTCTCTGGGAGTCCCAGAGCTCCACCCCTATGAGGTCATTCTTTTTTAAACCTAGAATCCAACAGGGGAAGCTGCCACCTGTTACCTGAGAGACTTGCAGCACAGAGCTAGGCAAAGCAGGGACTGTGCTGTCACATGCTACTGCAGCAAATAAAACTCCCATTGTGTGGGGCGAGGCTGGGGGTTGGGGGAAAAGGAAAGTGAGCAAGGCGAGGCGGGGAGGAACTTCACATCCGCATGTCCTGTGCTTGTGGGTTCAGTGTGTGCCTATGGGTGTGGGCAGGTGCTTGGGACACTGCCCTGGGATCTGCTGCCTGGAGGCAGACGGGGCTCCTGTGTGGCTTCGGCTGGAGTCACTCACCTGTGGTCCTCAGAGTCCGTGCAAGGCTCTGAGAATTTGCATTTGCATCGCAAGAGTGAGCACGGAATCATTTTTAGTGATTCCTGCGTGCACTCAGAGTAACGCATCCACCTTGAAACAGCGGACATTCAGAGATTATTTACTAAAAACATTCTTGCCAAACCCTGATTCGCATTCCTGAGGAAATGAGTGAGCTGGCAACAGGCAAAAGCAGCAGAGGGGAGCGAGCGCCCACCGAGGCCTAGAGCCTTTCTGATCTCACTCTCCACACTACCCTGGCCTGGCATCATTCCTCTCATGGTCCCGTCCTGTCCTGCTATGTTCTGGTCCTCAGAAAGATGAGCACCGTGTCAGGGCTTGATTTCTGCAAGACGTTTTCCCCGTTGCTTTCACAGACGTAGTGAGTGGCAGGAAAGGGCAGCTCACCTTGGGAATGCAGAGAAGGAAAAAGGTTTGAGACCGGAGAGGCCCACGGAGAGGGGGAAGGACGGGGCAAGGAGGGGGCGAGAGAAGGGCAAGTAGCCATGGGCCTTTCATTAATTTTTTTGAAGTTGTTTTTACTGCGATCTCTCAAGAGGGAAGTACTCAGCAGCTCTGGGAACGTGCTGAGTGTTTGTGAACAAAAGAGAGACCCTGAGGAGGAAGATAGAGTCTTCTATCCTAAAGGACCATCCAAACTCCACTTTGCGCTGCCCACCCTGAGTCTTGGTCAACTCCTATTCGACAAAATTTACAAGTGAGGAAAAAGAGACAAAAACCATTTTCCCAACTCAGGATGTGTGGGCTGAGTACAATTTGCATAACTATCTTAAAAGATAAATGACAAATCTTCACTCACTATAGACACATCTATATATAGCTTGGCATAGTGAATGGCTTTTATTTAATATAATTGATCGTCTTTTTTTAACAAACCTTCCCAAATGCATTTAACAACTACTTTCAAAGGCATATTTACCTCTAAGATGTAAAAAGAGCTTTTTTGATTTATGTTAAAAAATCTCAGTTGTTTTCTAATATATATGTAAGTATGTATGCAGACATATATATACACACATATATATTTTTCACCTGGTAACTACCAGAGATATATTATTTATAGTACCATTGCAAAATTGTGCAATTAAAACTACAGAATTTATGGGAAATAAGAGGTTTAGGGACATAGCACTCAGAAACTTTGTCGGTGGCCCATAAAAAACAGATAGAAACCTAATAAAAATGGCAGCATGGCTTTACACATGATAAGTGTTTAAGAAATACATAAATACTACAGTAAATATGACCCTTTATCTTGAAAAAGACCTGGCATTTGCTTGTGTAAGTGGGCCTCGGGCCACAGCTTATGAGTTACTGCGAATGGTGGGAGAAGCATTATTTGAAATCAGAGGGAAACGGACAACACCAGATGTAGACGGGGACAGCTCATAACACAGGCAGTAAACTGAGCCCACTGGTAATGTTCGAGAGGTGTGCGTGTGTTGAGTTTTGTGTACTCTTATGTGGCTCAGGTCATCTGGATACAGTTTTTGCATTCACACAAAAGCAAATATGAAATTGTGTTATGTTCAAACAGTTCCTTAATTTATCAATATTGTTAAAACAAATTTATGTTTTCAAAACAAGCATCATGGCAGAACTTATTGTAGTAGGTTTATTATAGAGCCCTGCATCGCTTAACAACGAGCGTGCGTTCTGGGAAATGCACCACTCGGCAATTTTGTCGCTGTGTGAGCATCATGGAGTGCACTCACACAAACCTAGACAGCAGAGCCTGCTACACACCGCAGCTGTGGGAAACAGCCTGCTGCTCTCAGGCTACAAACATGTGCATCATGTCACTGCACCGAATGCTGTAGGCAAATGTAACAGGATGATAAGT
The DNA here is from genome assembly GCA_963574885.1 of Lepilemur ruficaudatus. Classification (NCBI taxonomy): domain Eukaryota; kingdom Metazoa; phylum Chordata; class Mammalia; order Primates; family Lepilemuridae; genus Lepilemur; species Lepilemur ruficaudatus. The sequence continues at coordinate 27,280 of CAUYRT010046330.1, read as the reverse complement.
GTCTTAGTCCATTTCATGTTGCTGTAAAGGAAATATCTGAGACTGAGTAATTTACAAACAAAAGAGGTTTATTTGGCTCGTGGTTCTGCAGGCTGTACCAGAAGCTCGGTGTCCACGTCTGCTTCTGGCGAGGGCTCCAGGGAGCCTCCATTCCCCAGGGAAAGTGCGAGGGGAGCAGGTGTGTCGCATGGTGGGAGAAGGAGCGAGAGAGGAAGGAAGCGGCCAGACTCCTTCAAACAACCCACTCTCGCTCCACGTTCATGGAGAATCTGGTCCCGTCCCCCAGATGCCTCCCACCGGGCCCCACGTCCAACACTGGGGATCAAATTTAACATGAGATTTGAAGGATTCAAACATCCAAACCACATCAGTAAGTACTTGTGTATCTAAACATATCTGAACATAGGAAATGGGTGGTAAAAATACAGGGCTACAGTCTTATGGGACCACCATAGTGGATGAGTCTGTCGTCGACTGAAATATTGTTACGCAGCACACAACTGTATTTTTTACTTATTTTTTACTTTCCCCAGCTGTGAAGATACACAGTGTAGCTACTATGAGTTCAGTGGTAAATATATATTTTATTCACAATAGTTTCTGTGTAAACTTGAAAAATAAAAAATACTTTCAAAACTACATTCTATTCAATCAATGAATGAGGCAGACACCGTTAGTTGCTTACTCAGTCTTCCTTCCGTCTACCTCAGACCCTGTGCCATTTCTTGCCGACAGAACCCTTGCTTTGTTCAAGGCAGCGTGAGGCTTGGCCAATTGATGGTAATTTTGTTTCCTGTTTTTCTAACTCCCTGGCTGCTAGGGGTGGCCGTGTAACCCCAGTCCTGGCAAATGGGATCTCGATAGCAGTCTGCTGCAAGGGTTAAATAAACCTCCCTCCTCTAAGCCATTGCTAGTTGGAATTCTTATGAATACATTTCTAACAAATTTAACATGCTTGGTATACACAATAGATTCATAATTCTCTTGCTTAATTCCTTGACATTTCTTAAGCCAGTGTGTTTAGAATCACAAGCAGAAAAACGTGATTTCATTTTGGTAGAAATGAGAACGGCCAGGTCAGAGAGATTTGGTGTGTTTGGGGCATCTTGTTAGAGAATCAGCGACACAGGAGGGACAAGGCCTCTCAGCTGTCTATGTTTTATGTTTTTTTTTGGCAAAGGTGCAAAAATATTTCAATACAGGGAGTTTATACAAATAAAATTTTGATACTGAGATGTTTAAATATATTTTATTTGGAGTAGGGAGCAAGCGGTTCCTGGTTCATTATTAGGAAGAGCACTAGACAGTAACTCTAAGACAGTTTGAGTCGTAACTATGATGCAAATCAGCTTTGCAACATTACAACTGACATAATCTCTCTAGGTCACATTTTCATCATCTGTAAAATGTAATGGAGAGTTGGTCATTTGTGCTATTCATCAAATGTTTTTGGTTCTCCATTTAGGCACATGGAAATACTACACTGCCCTGCACCCTTTCAGTTTATGCATGGCTTTGGCAAAAGACATTAATTGAAAGTGAAGTATGTCACTTTACGGGAAAGTATTAAGAACACAGTGTATGTTTTTGTGTATCTTTCTTTCCTTCATCGATGGGACTGACAAAATTCCAGGCACTGGCTGCTCCACTAGGACGAGTCCTGGAATATGGATGGCTCAGAGCAGAGCCCTCAGATACCCCATAATGATTGTGTAGTTTGAGCATGAAAGAATCCTTTGTTACTTCAGGCCACCGAGATTTGGGGCTTTTATTACTATAGCATAACCTAGGCTATACTTATTAATGCAGGGTATAGATTAAATGATACATAAATCTTTCTCAGGTCTAGCATTGTCTGATTTCAGGATTCTATGACCCAGGTTGCTCTGAGGTTGTAGAACTCACAATTCCAAAACAGAAATCACAGGAACTGCATTAGAGGAAGGAGAGAAAAAGTTAGGAAATTATTATGGGAGTAAATGCTTGGACTAGAATATGGTGGTGGGCATGGGGAAAAGTTGATGAATTCAAAATACCTTTTATAAAAGTTAAACTGACAGAAGGGGTAGGCGGTTTGATTGAGAGGGATAAGTAAAAAGATGAATGACAGATGAATTCTAGGTTTTCAGTATTGAATAACTGGGAGGATATGAGTGCTTTGTGCTAATACAGGAAGAAACAAGGACAGAGGAAGAGTCAGTTTGTTGGGATTGTCAACAATTCTATTTTGGACACACTGGGGTTTAAGTGCCTGCAAGAGATGGAATGGAAATGTCAGGTAAGCTTTGGATTTATAAACGTGGAGTCTCTATTTACATTTTGGATGAAAAACTACAGCCATCAGAATACACATATTATTGAAGGCCATGGATTGATGAGGTCATTTAAGAAGAAAACATATCCAGAAGAGAGGGATCGAAATCAAGCCCCAGAGAACTCTAAGTTTAGAGGTGAGTTTGGAAGAAAACCCAGCAAAGACGGCAGAGGACAGCGACCATTGCGATAGGAGAAAAGCAATGGAGTGCGATGTTGTGGAAGTCTAGATAAGATTTTCCAAGAGGAAGGGATCATCAGTCAGCCAAGAGGCCAAATAAAATGAGAACTGAAAGTAATTCTTTTAATTTGGCACAATGTTGATCACCTGTCAAGTTTTCAAAAGGAGTTTCAGTAAAGTGACAGAGATGGAAGCCAGAAGGGAAGGGATTTCATTAAAGGAGGTAAGAACTGTGAAATACGTGGGAATAACACTGCTGAGAACATTTGCAATAATTTATTATTATTCAGCAATTGCTATATGTAAGGATTATACCAAGGTAAAATAGCAAGAAAGGTATAATACTACAAATATGGAGACAGATTCAGGGAAGTTAAGTAGTTTTCCCAAGATCACACAGATAGTAAATGATAAAGTCAGAACTCGAATTCGGGCCCCTCTTGCAGGAAAGTCTGTGGTCTCAGCCACTGTGCCGCATGCCACATGCCCAGCAAGCTGTCTGACATGTAGCAAGTGTACAACAAATGGACTTTTCTTTCTTCACTAAATATACCTAGGAACAATTCCCCCTTACCTTTCCTTTATTCTTTGCGATGAGTTCAAGGGATGTGAAATTTTATCAAGCATCTCAAGTGATGTTCACGCATAGTTCAACTGGGAGAATTCCTGCAAGCACTCTCCCTGTCTCCAGTGTCTCTCTGCTCCAATCCCTCTTGCCCAATGCCTCTCGAGTTTCCTCTCTAAACTATAGAACAGACCATGTCATTCTCCAGATTAAAAAAAAAAAGCTTGATGGATTATTTCCCACTGCACGTAGAAAGAAATCCAAGTGTTCTTTTGAGGCCTCGGTCGGACTTTCAGCTTTCATTTTCAATTACTTACCGTTCTAGTTATTAATTGCTGAATAACAAATCGGAAATAACAAAACTTAGTTGCTTAAAGCAATGATCATCTTTGTCTTAGTGCTCACAGTTTCTGTGGGTCAGGAATTTGGGAAAGGCTCAGATGAGCAGTTCTAACTCAGGTCTTTCACACAGTTCTTGGCAGATGTTGGCTGCAGCTGGAACAGCTATGGGTCCATCAGGCTCCTTCTTCTCTTCACAGTTTCAGGGCCTCTGTCTTCAATCTCTCCATGGGACCTGGTTTGGGCTTCCTCCACAGCAGAGCATCTTGAGGGAAGTAAGACACTTACAACAGTGGCTCCGGTCTCCAAAAAGGAGCATCCTATGAGACCCAGGCAGGTAGCCTATCATGCTTATGACCTATCCCATGAAGCCACATGTCACCACTTCCACCATGGTCCCAAAGCCAACCTTCTCAATGGGAACATAGATCCTACTTCTCAACGAGAAGAGTATCAGAGTCACAGTACAAAGAGAGCATGCAAAATGGGAGAAACTGCTGTGGCTATCTTTGGAAAATGCAATCTGACTTATCATTATGTTCTCTGTATTCTGTTTTCTTTTGAGATTGGTTTTATTCAAGCTGTTTCTTATACATGGAATTGCCTTCTCCATCTCGGTGAAATCCTACACATCATTCAAGATACAGCTTAAATGTCTCCTCCTCTGTGACATTTGCCTTCTGTCCCCTGAGAACAGTTGCTCCCTACCACCTCTGAAATTACAGATCAGCATACCTCTGTCCTAGTAGAGGGAACTCTGTATATTCAGTGACTCCAGTTAGATTGTGAGCTCAAGATCTTTGCATCTGAACCCCTCGTGACTAGCAATTTGAGATCAATAAATGTTTGCTGTTGTTGGGAGTGGGGCACAACATCTTACGATCACGTGCAGCCTACCATTTATGCGGACAGGCTTAGCTGTGAGCTGCAGATTTTTTTCCCCCTTTCTATGATTAGTACCTTCTTTTGTGGAAAGGAAGAATATAGATCTGGAAACAAAAGAGAAAATCAGAGAATATTATTTCCTCAAGGATGAAGTCATTAATGCATTTGTGGGATGACGATAAAGCCAACTTTGAGAGCTCCTTATTCAGCTATAAATTGTCCATAGTGGCCCTGCTATCTTGTAGCTGTGTTTTTATATCCACGGCTGTGCTTCCTAAAAGCAACAATTTCTGTTAATGCACTGGCCAAGCAGCAGCATAATAATCCTGTCAGCAAACAATGGATGGGAGCTGAGGATGGGAAAGAGGTAAACCCTCTAATGTTTTTATCCTCTTGATGGAAGTAATTTTAGCAATGACATATGATAGTATTTGGGCCTTTGTCTCAGCTATAATGAATCATCCGTTACAAGATTTTCAAGGTTGTCCGGGGGGAAATTTATCTTGGGAAGGGGAAGAATCTTTGCAAGTGCCTGGGATGGCCTGGCTGTGATCAAAACCAGCCTCCTAAGCAAGAAAAAGTGCCACTGGAATCTTTGAAAACCATCCATTTAATGATGCCACATCACTGGATTCAATTTCTAATAGTTTATGATTTTTCAGAATTCATTTAACAGTTACTCAGCGGAACAACAACTTTGGTCAAAACAATTGCTGCAAGAGATGAATTATTCTTATTTTCCAGGGAGAATTCAGAATTTTTTTTGCCCCCTTTGTCCAACTTCTCCCATTTTTATTTCCTAAAATTTGTACCTGGTCAATGTCAGATAGCTTCTAAGTATGAGATAGAACGATAGTTAGTTTTTATTTTAATTGTAAGCAGCCAGCTTCCTGCTTCTTTTATTGTAAGTATGAATAAGCAGAAACATTTATTGAAAAACAAAATCGTAATATTATGGTTGAATATTTAAATGTACATGGTCATAGTAGTACCATGTTTTACATGCAGGATTACATGCTGTGGACTCTTAAAATATGACCATCAAATGAACCTAGGGATTCAAGTTAAAACAAATGATCCTTTGTTCTACTTCCAGGCATTTTGTTTTGCTTGGTTTTCATTTGTGCCGAGAACTGTTTGTTGTGAGAGCTTGGTATGTTGACTCCAAGTAGATGTTTGTGCTTTTTTGCTTGGAAGTGAAAAGCAATAGTTTTAGAGGACGAGGAAAAAAAGTGTATTTTTAATAAGTGCGGCAAGGACTCATGTAAATCACTTAAGCCAGGAAGCCTTTTTTATGGCTTGAGTGTCTTGGAAAAGCATATTGGCCACTGAACTAATCATGGACCTCAGCGTCATTAATTCTGAGATTTCTGTATGAATTTTCTGATTTCCCTCTTGGTGTGGGATAAACCACTTAGCCTCTCCAACTCAGTTTTTTCACCTTTCAGGGCTGGGAGCTTTAGATTGATCTCAGCATTTCGTAGAGCCGTATTGCTACTCCTTTAAAGAATATGATTAAATCCAAAATTATAGTATCCATGGCAACCATAACTAGGTCAGTTTGCACATGGAGTAACAAATAACAGTGGAGAGTCTGTATCCTTTTCAGATTCAACCATCCTCTATGTTTGCAAAACCTTGCTAGGCTGCTTAAAGTCAGTAGCTTTGCAGAAAAGGGCCTGGTAGTATCCAGGAGAGTTATTTTCTCATTCATTTGTGATCCATACACTCATAAAACTTCAAGCAAATTAGGCAATGTATATATGATTTTAGTTTGCCCAACATGGATATTTGAATGATGATTTTTAATAGTGAAGCTTTATTTCTTTTAAAATATTCTGAGTAATGTCAAACAAAATTAACACCTAAAGAACTTCTGTAAAAAAAAACAATTGCAGTGGCATGGAAATACCTTTTTTCCACTTTGGTCCCAGCTAATTTTTTTTCCTTCAGGGGAACTGTTTTCTTATTGAATCAAGAAATATTTATTGTTTCTTCCCATTCACCACTCAAATATTTTTATTTTTTTTTAAATTTTTTAAATTTTTTTTTTTTTTTTTTTTTTTTTTTAGGCAGAGTCTAAATATGTGGCCCAGGCTAGAGTGCCGTGGCATCAGCCTAGCTCACAGCAACCTCAAACTCCTGGGCTCAAGTGATCCTCCTGCCTCAGCCTCTCGAGTAGCTGGGACTACAGGCATGCACCACCATGCCCGGCTAATTTTTTCTATGTATATTTAGTTGGCCAATCAATTTCTTTCTATTATTAGTAGAGACGGAGTCTTGCTCTTGCTCAGGCTGGTTTCAAACTCCTGACCTTGAGCAATCCGCCCTCCTCGGCCTCCCAGAATGCTAGGATTACAGGCGTGAGCCACCGTGCCCAATCTTCAAATATTTTTATCTGACAGTATATATAACATGATCTGGTATTTTATACAATCAATTATATTTATGTACATGTAATTTCACATATAGAAATTTCACATAAAGAAATTAGGACAGATACATACATGGGCAGTGGAACTGGAGGAAAGGTGAAGGGAATTTTCCCATTTTACTTTAAACGTTTCTGTCTTTAACGTTTTAGGGTAATTTAGCAGTTACTAAGCTCTTTATAGAACCTGATTCTCCTTCAAGCCACCCAGTCAGAAGAATGTCTTCTCTTCAAATAAATAAGTAGAACAACAGCATTAAGAATAACTACCATTTACTGAGCATCTACTATGTGTCATGCTATTGGCACCTCAGAACAATTCTGAGGCAAATATTACCATTCTTGTCTAAAGATGCAGATCTGAGACTGCACAAAGTTGATTAATTTCACTCTAGATCATCTGGTGGAGAGTAGAATGAGATTCCAGCCCAGGTATGTCAGGCTCTAAAACCTGTCCCCTTCCCATCAAAGCACATTTTCTTCATTAAAAAAAAGGGGGGGGGTAACTTGTACCTCGCCATTTCTGTAGTTTCTGAGTGATTGATTCAGAAAAAGAATAATGCCTGATTGTCAGAGCCAGTGACTGTTGAATTAGATTTTCAGCTTTAACCTACATATTTAGCATTTTAGGAAAGTGAGATCCAAAACGTCTAAGCGATGATGAAAGGTCATCCAGGTGGTCAGTTGCAAATCTAGAACTAGAAATCTTTTCCCCTTACTACAACACATTGTTAATCAAGAAAACAATTCCTCACCTAATTCATTGTTTCACACTGTGGCATAATTGGCCAGACTCTCAAAGGCAAATGACCCACTTTGTGGGCATTCTTTGTACAGCCATTTCCTTCCTTCTTTCTTTGAGGTAATATATACGTGGATTAGGAGTCACCCAGAGCAACCAGAGATAAACTAAACACAAATATGCCGTTTGCTTTTAAATGTGCTAAATTTTACCCTAATATTAGTATAAAAATGTATAAATAAAAAGTGTACATAATTTGGGGTAGGATTATAAGACTGTGAATCCAGAATTGTAAAGACACAAATTTTTTTTTTTTAAAGAATAAAAGTAGGTGGAAAAAACAGGAGATTTTTGAACAGACAATCATAACAGAGATTTAGTGAGACTATAAATGATAAGAAGGGAGAAACAGCTCAGAGAATCTGAACCGGAACTATGTCCACCCCAAAAGAAGAGTTTATGCAGGAGAATCCTATAAGCAGACTGGGAAGCACGATGGTTTTTAATCACATCTTGGGCAGACTATGGCCCAAGTCTTGATTTATACTTTGATTTATACTAGTATCAAGAAAACTGGATCTAAAGAAAAGGAATCTTTACCCCTCAGTGACCAAAGATCACAAGAAAACACTCATTATATAACCCTGGTGAGATATATGACCACGTGTGTCTGGGGCAGGGGAGGAGGACGGATACTCAAGGGTGGACAGGAAAATGGGTGTAGCAATGTCTGTGATGATCTAGAAAAAGTCCCAAGAAAGCGTAGGCAATTGTAACCTTGGGACGAGGAGAATTAACCAACGTGTGTCTATGTACTTGCATCACTTTCCCTGAGATTCATTTTGATTTTAGTTTCAAGAAATTGTTACATCATTTAAATAATTTGTTCTGAAAGTAGATCAAAGGACTGCAGAGATAGCTACAACTAAGCCCTGACTTCAGCATTATACAGTTCATCCATGGGACAAAGAACATTTTTACCACCTAAATCCATTGAAATAAATAAAAATTGGAGAGAAAAAGTGAAGGAAAGTCACTAAGTCAATCAACAAGTACTTACCTGAATGCCTATATCTGCTGGACCCAACAGGACTGCTCCTGTTGGGCAAGGAACAGATGATCATTTCTAAGAATCCTGATCTCACCCAGGGTTGCCAAAATGACCTCAGGTACCAATGACATAGGGGAACAATCTGTATTTCTGCTGACCTTGGTGACATTGGCTGAGTGTTGTGACCATGGTGACACTGTCACCTTTTTTTCAAACAAAGATGTATAATCTGTCAAAAGCAAATTGGATCCAGACCATGACAAGGTTTTGCTTTTCATCATTTTCCATAAATTAAGCCTTGTATGGGGTGCAGAGTGTACACTGGAAGCATTCAATTTACTAATATTATGCCTTATCTAGTCTCTTACCTCACCGTTTTCTACTGCTCTTCATGCATCAGGAAGCAAAGAGGACCCAAGTGCCTCTTGGTAGCAGATTGATTCAGTGTTTCCACCATCGATAAATATCAATTTGCCATAAAAATCTAACAGAGTGTTAATACAGAGGAGAAAGACCATCTCTCTCAAATTATTTAAGGCGGACTGGATAGTTTTCCCTGCACTAATTCAAAAGAGTCCAAGGTGATCTGAAATACACATCCAAGTTTTGTAGTTCTTCTGGCCTTCCACCACGTAGGCCCAAAGGCTTCCTGAAATGCCATTCTCTCTGTAGTATTTTCTGTAAGTGGCTTTGATAATAATACTTTACATTTGTCTAGTGTTGTATGCTACAGTTTATATCTTCTTTGGAATTTCAGTGTTTCTCAATTAATAAGGCACCCATTTATTAAGTATTGCTTTGGGTGAATTTACTTCTATAACTGTCAGATTTCATCCATTGCATGTTGAGTTTTCACAGTTTCATTTTTAGACAGTAACTAATCTCTGTGTTCTAAGGGGACTTTGTACATCCCCCCTAGACAGACCATAGAAATATAAAATCTAGTTTAAGCTTAGAGATTAAATGCTGTAAAAGTCATTACTATTTATTGCCGTGGGCTGGGATGTCAAAGCAGGCCAATGGATAGATGTACCTGCTTAGCACAAGGTCTCTGGTCAGGCTGTGTGAGAACCCCTGCTTTGAGCAGTCCAGTAGAAGGAGGGAGGGAGGAGAAACCATTCATCCAGGCCTCTCCCTTCTCCTATTTTCCTTTGGCCAAGATATGCCTCATGGGGAACTAACTTCTCTGTATTTCTGGATTTCATGACCTTCACTGGTCACTAAGACACATCTAAGATCAGGCCACAAACACCACATGCACTTGCTATTAAACTGGAGCACACATGTGCACAGAGGGAAGAAAACTCAGTGGAAATCAAGCAGGGGGAGGGGAGAGGAGGGTACAGTGAACACTGAACACTGTCTGGGTGATGGGCACACTTACAGCCCTAACGCAAGCATTGCAAAAGAGATCCATGTAACCAAAACCATTTGTACTCCCATAATATTTTGAAATTTTAAAAGAAGTTAAAAATAAATAAAATAAGATTAGGCCACATCTCTTCAAATTTATTCCTAACAGCCCAGACTTAGCCACCATCATTGCCGGCCTAGATTAGTTTACTAGTCTCCTGATCCTTGCTCTTGCTTCCACTCTGGGCCCTTACAATTCATTCTTCACAGAAGTGCTAGAATGATCTGTCAAAAATGTAAATTGAATACTATCCAGCCTCTGCTTAACGTCCAATGCGAGTTTCTCTGGCTCCCACCCACATCTCCAATTGCATCTCACGCCACTCTTCCCACAGATCTGTTTCAATCTGGTGCACCTCAGTGGAAATTTATTTTTATTTATTCTCTTCAGAGCATGTGCTCCCTGAACTCAAGAATCCATGTTTCTCATCATATTTGGGAAAGTCTCCAACATTATCCTTTGGAATATTGCTTTTCCCCAACATTCTGTACTTTTCCTTTCTCTAACTCCCATGAGAAACATGCCAGGTCATCTTACTGTATCCTCTGTCTTAGTTTCTGTCTAATTTCTGCAGCATCTGCCAAATTTGTTTGACTTTAGCTTCTAGTTTACAAATTCTTTAGACATACCTAATTTGCTATTAAATGCATCTATTGAGTTTTCTGTGACTTTTCATTTCTAAAACATAATTTGACCATTTTCACATCTGCTGGTCTTTCTTTTTAAAATAGGGTTTCATTCTTTTCTCATGTTTTCCTTTTTTACATCTATAAAAACACTAAGTTTAGTTATATTTATTCTATCGTGGCTTTTTCTACTATCTGAAGTTCTTAGGTGTGGTATGTCTGCTGACTTCCACTCTGATGGCTGCTTTCCTAAGGTGTTTTATCATTTTAGAATCTAAGCTAATTTTTTTTTTTTTTTTTGAGACAGAGTCTCACTCTGTTGCCCAGGCTAGAGTGCCGTGGCGTCAGCCTAGCTCACAGCAACCTCAAACTCCTGGGCTCAAGCAATGCTTCTGCCTCAGCCTCCTGAGTAGCTGGGACTACAGGCATGCACCACCATGCCCAGCTAGTTTTTTCTGTATATTTTCAGCTGTCTAAGTAATTTCTTTCTATTTTTAGTAGTGACGGGATCTTGCTCTTGCTCAGGCTGGTTTCGAACGCCTGACCTTGAGCGATCCACCCACCTTGGTCTCCCAGAGTGCTAGGATTACAGGCGTGAGCCACTGTGCCCGGCCTCTAAGATAATTTTTAATGTTTTGTTTTTGTTTCTATGTTTGTTTCTCGGCAGAGAGAGAGGATCTATTGTTGGCATTGGCCTGGCAGTCAGGGCTGGTGAACACAGGAGCCAGGAACCTCCCTGATGAAGAAAGCAGATTCTCCGGCGTGGGTGTACGGCTCCCTTGCTCCCGGTCCTGAGAAGTGCAGATCCCAGGCTACGGGAGACTCTTCCTGGGAGGCTTCTAAACTGATCCCAGGAATGGGGCTGAGGGGACTCATGTTTTACATAAAAGTGAAACTCCAGTTATGGTTACTGCCATGGAAGTCCTTTAATTCAAAGTATAAAAAAAACAACTAACAAAGTATGTTAATTAAGGCATACTTCTTTGTGTTAGAGGTATTGTTATTTCTCTCATGTGCAACAGGAAAGGCTCTTATTCTATATATTAAGTGTCTCTCTGAAAAAAGTTATATTTTATAATTAAGTTAATTTTTTCCCCTCCAGTGTGGAAATTCCCCTTGGTTATTGCAAACTCTGAAATGCTGTCTTACAGGGGTGCTCCTTCGCCGAGGAAGCTGTGTCACAGCAAGAGGAGGATCATCCAGGAATCCCAGGATGAGCAGCAGTGATGTCATTACAGTTGTAGCTACAATGGATATTATCAGTCATTAAATTTTTGCCAACGCAATGCACAGCAAAACAGAAACAAAAGAAAAAGGCTTCTCATCCTAGTTTGCATTTTCCTTATTGCCAACAATAGTTGAACATATTTTTATGTATTTACTTCTATTAAATGATTTGTAATTATTCTGTGGAGTCCCAACTTTTATCTTCTATGCAGTTTGTTAGGATTGTTTTTCTTTTTATCGATTTGTAAAAGCTTTCTATAACATTGGATATTGTGATGGACATGGAGGTGTGTGCCATCCTGATCTTTCTTTACAGAAGAACTTGTCTCAGGTGCAGGGAGTGCTATTAGCAGAGCCTTCAGCCATCAGTCCTGCAGGGCTCACCTACGTCTGATAACTGAGGTGAGGAGGGAGAGTTATAAAGTCCCAGCCAGTTGTCAGGGGACAACTCTGACCTGCCATTTTACCTCTAGTACTTCCTGTAAGGTCAGCCAAAGCTGTTATCTGGGTCTACATTGCAACTAGACTTCTTTCTCTGCCAAATCCTGAATCTTTTTCCTGCCTTCCACAGGAGCTGACTGCAAAGACACTCCCTAATAAATATCCCGGTGCAGGCTCTGCTTCTCCCTGAAGAATCCAACCTGTGACAAATATATATGTCATATACTTTATTTTGGCAAATATGCTGTCAGAAAACATTTCTCAGGAAAATTTCACCTCAGGACCTTTGCACATTCTCCTTCTTATACCACTGTTCCCCTGGTTATCTCCTAGTTTTCCTTTAGCAGTCTGCTGAAATGCCATATCCTAACCGAGAATCATGCCCCTAGACCCACGAGCCACTTTAAATGCCATACTCTTAGAGCGGCCTTCCCTGAGCCTAAGTCGGATCTCCATATTACTCTCTGTCAGGTTGTCCTACATTTTTCTTCATGGCACTATTTCAATTTTTAATCTTAACAGATTTATACGATTGTTTAATGCCTGAATCCTTCACTAGATTCTAAGTACCAGAAGGATAGATAATTTTCCCATTTTTTCCATCATTCTCTATCTAGTTACAATCATACTTCCTGACACAGAGTACATACTTAGCAAATATCAGTCAAATGAAGGAAGGGTTGATTAAAAGATGGAGGGAAAGGAAGAGTCCTCTTTCCACAAACATAATCTTATAACAAGAAAAACTTCTCAGCTGCTGAGTTTCTGACCCTTCTCCTCACAAGTATCATAAACCAAAATTATGAAACCGTTCCACATTATGTTTTTGAACCCTAAGATTCTTTTTTGTTTCGGGCAGGCGGTCCTATATAAATTAATCCTGTTCCCATTTTCTTGCAACGGATTACATAAAATTTATTTCAAGGAGTTGCCCTTGGAACCCAGGGTTCTTTTAAATCCAATTTGAAACTTATTATTCCATATAATTAGAATATGTATAAAAGAGAAAAAATTGAAGTTCTATAGTTAAACCATTTTAAAACAAAATTAATTTCCACTGTTCAAGGCCTAAAGGGGAAATCTAGAAAGTGGGCAGCAAAAATGGGTTGTCTCATTAAATTTTGTACAGGACATATTATTACCAATTTAGTAGCTCAACCCTTGAATTGGATTAGAGTATTACCATGATTGCTATATTTATAACATTGCAGGGGATTTATAATGTGTCATTTGGAGCTAAAATTTCTCATGATTATTTTAGTCTAGAAGCAGTAATATTACTTAATCAAGCAAAACTTTCTGATTTTTTCATGCCGTTTAACAATATGCCTTTAAATCACATATGATACTTGGATGATGGATACATTTTATTATGTCTGATTTAGTAAATACCCAGAAAGACTGAAAGCTTAATACCAAATGTATTGTGCACATCATTGGGGCTTGGTTATAATCAATTGAATTGTCTTCTTCTCTATTTTTAAGAAGTATATGGGCCTCAGGGAATGGGTTTATTCTCACATAGATAAAATAAAAAAATAATTTCTACATGCTAAAAATTCCTTTTTCCCCCCAAAGGGGGAATAAAACTAATTTCTCATTTCTCAACCAAGAAGTCTCTATTTGCTGAGTCTGTTTCATTGACACTTGCATCAACATTTCTTTTAAAGTAAGGAAGAAAAACATTCTTCTAAAAAGAAGGGTAGATCTCTTACCTGCTCTTTAATAGGGACAGGCATAAAGAGAGACCCAAACGCTTTTTAACGTCCATTGAAATGATCATATGGTTTTTGTCCTTCATTCTGTTGTCATGATATATCACATTGATTCTCAATTTCTGGGAAGTGTTCTTTTTTAAAAAAATTTTTTCTCAGTCCAATCCCTACTTAAGCAAGAGAAGTGTTCTTAGGGGTAGGGGTACAAACTTCTTCTCTTCTTTCCAGCTAGGTGGAATGAGGATGGGATGTCAGAGCTGGAATAGCCCTCTTAAACTGTGAGGGTGACCTTGACAATGTAAGTCAAACACATCAAAGCAATAAGATAGAATTCACTTTTACCAGCTACCCCTAGAAATTTATGTTGTTCAAAATTCTGACTACTGCCTAGACGTAAGTACTATTCTCTCTATATAAAGCTGAACAAAGGCTACAGAGCCATCTTGGTAAGATGTTTGTTTTCAGATTTTTTTTTTTTTTTTTGAGATAGAGTCTTACTGTGTTGCCTGCGGTTGCCCGGGCTAGAGTGCCATGGCGTCAGCCTAGCTCACAGCAACCTCAAACTCCTGAGTTCAAGTGAGCCTCCTGCCTCAGCCTCCCAAGGACCTGGGACTACAGGCATGTGCCACCATGCCCGGCTAATTTTTTCTATATATATTTTTAGATGGCCAATTAATTTCCTTCTATTTTTAGTAGAGACATGGTCTCCCTCTTGCTCAGGCTGGTCTCAAACTCCTGGCCTTGATCCTCCCGCCTCGGGCTCCCAAGTGCTAGGATTACAGGCCTGAGCCACCCTGCTCAGCCTGTGCTTTCAGATTTTTGTCAGCAAAGGTTAGTTTTAAATATCGTGTCTTGTGTTATTATCACTATTAACCAGAGGGTGTAGTTTGTAGCCATGACACAGAAATGTAAACTAGTTTAGACTAGGATCAAATCTGCAATTGTGACTTAATTACTATAGTTAACAAAATCTACATAAAGACGTTAAGTCTTATCTAATGAGGCAAAATTTTAGGTTAGAATTGTATTTTCATGAATTTAGTATTCATTGTGCTTATTAAAATCTCATTTATAACCCACTTTTTATTGCAGTATTTTAAATCAGAAGATTATTTTTAAAATGCTTTCTCTTTTAATTAAAGTAATTTGGCTTCGTCTTTGCAAAGACCGTAAGTGCACATTTCTTTGCCTCTTCCTGTAAAATCGCTACTCTCCTTGCTTTCACTTTTATGTACTCAGTAACTGAAATATTTAATTTTCTTTATAAGTTTTAGTTTCTAATTTTAAAAATCTTATTGATTGCTCTCTTCTGGATTCTCTCACTCCTTTTTATTGGGAGAATTGACCTTCCTATTTGACACCGAGGTCATCGGTGACCCTGGAAAGGGGAGGAAGCCTCTTATTGAGATGAGGCGAGAGTTCAAATAATGACTGTGGACCACTCTTCCAACAAGTTTTTCTGGAAAGCTCTCTAACCAGAATTTCCTACGCTGATGGTAAAGATTTGGCAGAGAGGGAATTCCAGGGGCGACTCGCAACAAAAAGGACATTATTGCACGGCCAGCACGGAGCTGCGCCCTGCAGGGACGCTACCGAGTCTCCGGGCTTCAGGACTTGGCGGACCTACAATCTGCGGGGCGGGTCAGGGTGAAACAGGGGACACGACAATTACACAGATGTGCGGGTGAATGAAGACACGGATGAATGAATCAACAGGTGGCAGTGAGCTCTTCGGTGCGGTGGCCTCGTCCTGCCCGCCCGTCGGAGACCCGGGGCCGCCGCGGGCGCGCTCCTGGCGGCCCGCTTCCCCGCAGAGCCGCGGGTCCCACCCGAGCCCGCGTCGGCGGCCGCGACTCCCGGCGGCAGGGGGCGCCGGCGCGCGGCAGGGTCGAGTCCCCGCCAGAGCGGGCCGCCCAGGACGCCATGCGCGCGCTGCTGCCGCTGCTGCGCACGGGCCCGGGCTGGCGCGCGGGCGCTGCCGCCACCCGCCTGCCGAGCGGAGCGAGCGCCGGGCCGGGGCCACGCCGCGCCATGGCGCTGTACCGCACCGAGGAGCGCGGCCAGCCCTGCTCGCAGGACTACCGCGTCTTCTTCAGTGAGTAGCCCGCGGGGCGCCGCGCGCCGGCCGGGAGGGACCGAGGGCCCGCGGGGTCGGCCAGCCGCGGGAGCTGCCAGCGAGGGGCGGCAGACCGAGCGGTGTCGCCGCTGGGGGCCGCCCGGACACCCGCGGCCCCGTCCCCGCCCCGCCGCCTGGTGAGGCGAGGACGCGCAGGGTCCGCAGCCGCTTCCGGGCGCCCCAAAAAGCCGGTCCGCGCGGGGCTGCAGCTGCCGAGAGGCGGCGGCGGAACCTCGGAGCCGCCCGGTTCTGCGGGTCTCATGTTTGCCGGGACGCCGGTGCGGGTCTGGCCCCGAAACCGAGTTGATACTAAAGCCCGCCGCTCAGTGCGAGCCGCGGTCCAGACTCCGCCCTGCACGGAACGGGGCCCAGGGGGCGCGGGGACCCGCCCGGACCCGGGCTGCGCACCCGGGCAGGGGAGGCCCGAGTCTGCGCGACTTCCGTTCCTCCCCGCGCCGGGGCGTCGCGCGCGTGCGTGCGTTGTGAGCGCGCAGCCGCCCGTGCGCCGCTCCCCGAGTCCCGAGGGACCCGCTGCCCGCGCGGCGCCGGCTCGGAGGCGCTCAAATCTGAGGCGGCGTCGCGTGCTCCCATGTTTGCGCTCGGTGCCCCGCAGGGTTCCCGAGCTCGCTGAGCCTCGGGATTCTCTCGTCTGTCAGTGGGGCTGCAAGAATGACAGGACGCTGCGTCTATAAAGTCACTAGTCGCAGTGCCCGAACAGAAGTCACTACTAACAGTGGCCGTAGTCATCATGGATACCTGTCACTTATGAAATGCTGCGGACGTCCCGCGCGAGCTCAGGGTCGCGCTCACTCTGAGGGCGCGGCGGCGCTCAGGTTCCTGCTGCTTCCGGACCGGCCTCCACCGTGCGACCTGCCTCCTCCCGCCCCGTCGTGACGGGGACCTGGGACGGGAAGTCTCGGATTTCTGACCGGATCGTGTTCTAGGTCACCGTATCATGGTGACACGAGACAGTTTTCCACAGAAACAAGTTTAAAAATGGCAGTTAGGTTTTGTTTTTCTTTTTGAGACAGAGTCTCGCTCTGTTGCCCGGGCTAGAGTGCTGTGGCATGAGCCTAGCTCACAGCAACCTCAAACTCCTGGGCTCAAGCGATCCTCCTGCCTCAGCCTCCCGTGTAGCTGGGACTACAGGCATGCGCCACCATGCCCGGCTAATTTTTTCTATATATTTTTAGTTGTCCAGCTCATTTTTTCTATTTTTAGTAGAGATGGGGTCTCGCTCTTGCTCAGGCTGGTCTCGAACTCCGATCCTCCCTCCTCAATCCTCCCGCCTCAGCCTCCCCGAGTGCTGAGCTCACAGGCAGTCAGTTTTTAGGCGGATAAAAGCTGCCTCCTGCGTAATGCGGTGACAGGGTTCTAGACTGGTTGAACCGTGGTTATTAATAGTAGCCGAATCAGTCAGTAAAGATTTGCGGAGTGTGCTAGGCACCGCCAGGCACGGGACGGAGGACGTTTAGTGGCCGGCTCTGCCCTCCAGCGAGTCACGCGGTCGATGTAATTAATTAAGGGCAGAGCGACCGCGCCGAGGACCCTTTTCGCCGAGCGCCGGCTGAGGCGCAGCAGTCCTGGGCCCCGCCGGTCACTGTCCTGTGTGCCGCCGGGCAGGCGATCGCGTCATTTCTTTGTCGCGGGCCGGTTCCGCTGTGAAACGAATCGGTTGGCCTTGAAGTAACCCCCAAGGTCCCTGTCGGTGTCCGCCGAGAGTCCGGCGCCTCCACTGGGCCGGGCCTCTACCCGGGCGTTTCCGAGGCCGCGTCGGCCTCTCCCTGTGGACGTGTTGCTTTGGCTACGAACGTGCTTCAGAGTCGTGGCTTTGTGGGACTAGCGCGCCGTACGCATGTCTTTGCTCGGCCGGGTAAGCCGGGCAGAGAGGACACGGGCTGTGCCGAGGGAAGCGACTCGAGTGCGAGGAAGGGTCCGAGGGGGGCGCCTTCGGGTGAGCGACCCCCGCACCGGCCGCCAGGCGGCGCTGCCCGCCGGACGCCACTGCAGGGCGAGCCGGGTGAGGGAGCGATGAGTCGCTTTGATGAAGAGGGCCACAAATGAGATAGTGCTAACTCAGACCGTGTCTGATGCGGGGCTGCGGCGCCACTTTGTCTCCCTTCAGAGAAAAACCTGAGCATGGTGACCTCCCCCGTTGGCAGACGCGTCCCCGTGTCCCGACGGCGCGTGGGAGGCAGAGGCCTCTGAGCCTGTCTCCGCCATGGCCTCCCTCTGTTGCTGCTCGGAAGAATCAAAATAAATGACTGAGCTGGTACTTTCTTGTTTTTTAAGCAGTGCCAGGCTTTATGGAAACAGTGCCACAGCGAGGCAGGCGGGCCGGGCTGGAGGAGCACCCTGGCGGCGACCGTCGGGCTCCCTGGTGCCCGCCCGCCGCGGGTGACTTCACCTCCCGTCAGCCCGGGCGGGGGCGTCAGTTTAGTCCAGTTCACTGAATTTGCTTTTTCAAAAGCGAGAGTTTTCGTATTTTGGGTTTTAATCGTATTTTAGACATTTTCTGCTTTGGATGCGTTAGGTTGCAGGTATAAGTAAGTGATCTCAGCAACCCAGATTCGGGTGAGTTGGTATATATTTCTCTTTGATCCTCACATGAAGGCAAGTTTTGAAACTTGAATAAAACTTTAAATTGGGAGTTAAAGTTAGCTTTGAAAAAGGTGGGTATGCTTAAAAGTGCGTAAGGATATTATTGCTGTAAATAACGGTGTATCTTTTGCTTTAATTGTTTTTTGTTGTTCTTCTTTCCAGAGAATGTAGCTGGTCACTACATTTCCCCCTTTCATGACATCCCTCTGAAGGTGGACTCTAGAGAGGTATTGTTTTGGCTTGTTTGGGGGATGAAACTATGTACTTCTAATATCACCATAAAATGCTTTTTGAAAGAGCTTTGAAAGGAAAGAATGCAGTTGGAAATCAGAAGGAGAAACAGGAATTATCATGACAGGGTCACAAGCCTCCTTTATGAATTAAAATTTGTAATAGGTTCCTTCCAGGAGGACCTGGGAGAAAGGAGTCCTTGTGGTCCGTAAAGCTTATAATTTAGTAGGAAATCCTACTAATAATGATTTAGTAGGAAAAGATTTAAGAATAATAATTTAGGAAATTAGTAAGAGGTTTCTTTTAAATAATAGTGATACATTTGTGGGTTATTTTCTATTTGCTAATCACCATGTGAACATATGTTTCTTGACTTAATCTTTATGAGTTTCTGTTATTATCTGCAAGGATACTGAGGCTAAAGGTATTTTATTGTCTTCTCTAAGATCACACATCTGGTAAGTGCCACAGCCAGAAACTACCATTTCTGTCCACAAAGCTCATGCTCTTTACCCACTCTATGAAACAGGTGCTGGAAAAATCAAGCTGGGAAAGAATGGTGGTGTTTGAGTAGTTATTCTCTCAGAATTTAAAATCATTTGGCAGTTGTCAGGGTATAAAAGATACCAGTTGAGTAGAGCTGCTATAGCATCAGAATCACTGATTTGGGCTTCAGAATTATTGGAACATTTTGAGGTCTCTGCTGATTAGTTGGTAAGGTGACATATTTGGTACTGGATATGAATGATCATCATCAGTTGGAAGTTATTTCCTTAAAATCCAGGTAGTGAATGATCAAATTTGTTTAGGGGGCACAGTTGTTAGGTAAATAACTAGGACTACGTTCCAGGTTAAGATCATCTGGGGCCAGTTAATGGGACTGGGTTCTCTAGTACCACGGGGCGATGAGCACAGGGGCAGAGGCCAGTGGAGAAGGGAGGAAGCTGCTTCAAAGGCAAGGATGGTTTGACCTTGGACCAAGGTCCTTGGGGTTGCTTCCTTCAGAGGTTGAAGATGATAGATCATATGGAGGTCACAAAAGGTTGCAGTGGGATCTTTTCTGCCTTCTGGCCCTTCAGAGTACGGAACTATCCATAGTGATGGCAAAAGGGACAGTAATAGTGAGAATTTATCAGGTGCTTGTGGTGCTTAGCCAGGCTGTATGCTCAGTGCTTGACATACATTACCTCAATCCTTCCGGAGCTACTGTCACTTACCCTTATTTTGTTAGTTTAAGCATCTTGCTACCAAACCTGAATATCTCATGTCTCCCAACATCTCCCCTTGCTTCTGGCCACAAGTGCATGCATTCATTTGTTCATTAATTTATTCATTTAATAAACAATCATTCCATCTTTATTGGGAGCCAGAGACTATTACAGGTACTGGGGGTATAGTGATGAATAAGATAGATGTAGTTCCCACACAGCTGGAGGAGACAGACAACCATAAAACACACAAGTCAATCAGATAATGTTCAGTGCTATAAAAATACAACAGGGGAATGGGAAGAGTTACTGGTGGATGTTGTCAGGATTATACCATAACAAAATCTGTGTATAGCAACAGAGCTCATAACAATAATAATAGAGCTGTATTTGAGAATTGTTTAGTAGGGAGGTGTAGAGATGGAACAGAGAGGGAGCTAGAAACATATTAGTGGGCATAACATTCTGTCTAAGAAGGGATGTATTTTTGGGGAATATGAGATGTGGAATTAGGCAACATTGAGGAAAAGGCAGGCCCGTGAATTCTGGACATGGGGAGATTGGTACACATAGTGGTTCTATAAATAGCTTTCCCAGCCTATAATGACTACAACTCTTGTACCTTGTACTTTGGGATGTGGTATATTAGGAACAGAAGTAATGTTTCAGGGCTAACTTGGAGTAGTTATTTTTCTGTTTATTTGTTTCCTCCATCAATAGTCATTTGGTATGTAGATGTTATGCACACTGGGTGAGCATTTGCGAATGGCACAATTTTTCTTCCCCACCCAACATGTAGTCTGTTTTAATTTAAAAGTGCTTGGTGGAGACGTCGTAATCACACCTTGGTGGAATTCGCGGGCAGGTGGTGCCTCTGAGTACTTTCACAGCTTGTTAGTCACGATCCCTGGAGTTTCATCTCTATAATGAAATGACTGTTTTAAGCGTGATCACTGGAAACTGCCATTTTTTCCTTAAAGACTGAACAGAGCCTTTGCTTATTTTTTAAAAACTGGGGGTGGCCGGGTGCAGTGGCTCACGCCTGTAATCCTAGCACTCTGGGAGGCCGAGACAGGCGGATTGCTCAAGGTCAGGAGTTCGAAACCAGCCTGAGCAAGAGCGAGACCCCGTCTCTACTATAAATAGAAAGAAATTAATTGGCCAACTAAAATATACAGAAAAAATTAGCCAGGCACGGTGGCACATGCCTGTAGTCCCAGCTACTTGGGAGGCTGAGGCAGGAGGATTGCCTGAGCCCAGGAGTGTGAGGTTGCTGTGAGCTAGGCTGATGCCATGGCACTCACTGTAGCCCGGGCAGCAGAGTGACACTCTGTCTCAAAAAAAAAACAAAAAACAAAAAAAAACTGGGGAAATATACTTGAGAAAGGTTTAGCTTTTCTGATGATTATGTTATGAAACAGTTTTCTGTGTTCACTGGGGGTACACATCCTGGGGGGAAAACTAACCAGGAATTTGGCAGGTTCTCTGTTGAGTCAGATTTCTGGACGGCCTCTGTGGTAGCATGTTCGTACAGTAGTCATATTTTTATTGCTACTCAATGAAACTGTATTTTATGAAATACATGAAATACTACAACCATAAGTACCATCTTTTCTTTTATAGGAAAATGGCATTCCTACCAAGAAAGCACGAAATGATGAATATGAGGTATGTCTAAAAGTTTTTATTTTTGTGAATTACTTTTATACTGTCTATTCAAACCTTGTTGATATTTGCATTTGTAAAATGCTTCTAAATTTTTCCCCCTGCAAGACTTTCACATGCATTCTGATGTGTTTCTTTAAGGCAGCCAGGGCAGATACCACCATGTAATGTTTTTTATTGTAGTAAAATATTTGTAATATAAGATTTACCATTTTAATCTTCTCTTCAGTGTACAGTTCAGTGGCATTAAGTACCTTCACATTGCTGTGCAATCATCACCACCATCCATCTCCAGAACTTTCTCATAATCCCAGACTGAAACTCTGAACACATATAAAAACTCCCCCTTTCCTCCCTCTCGAAATCCCCTGGTAACCACTCTTCTACTTTCTGTCTCTCTGGATGTGAATGTTCTATGTGCTTCATTACCATTTCACTTTATAAGTGAAAAATCTTTAGGACAGGAATCCAGATTTTAGCAGCAGGTTATTTATCACAGTAGATGGTCTAAAGTAAATGTACACCATGAAAATTGGTCAGTTTATCTTTATTATCATTATTATTTTAAGTGAGCAGATGGTTTGAGAGGCTGTTTTAGAATCTAGGAACAACAGTCTTTTGGGAGTAGAGAAGAAAAACAGTTATACCAACTACATACTAAAATAAATATATTCTAAAAATATCTTTTAAATATGTGGCTGTCAGACTTTGAAGAGTTCTTGATGTAGGACCAGAGCATTGGATTGATGTCTGTCATCTCATCTCTTGCGACAGGTGTCCTTTTATCCTGCTGATGCCAGGCAGCTTTTCCTGCCCGCTTCCTGCCTTCTTTTACCTTTCCAGCCTTATTTCCATCCGTTCTCTATCCCAGCTGAAATGTAGGACCCCAGCCTTTGGATCCACTTCCAAACAAAGCTGTAGAGGCTGTTTAATTCCTACAACCTTTGCCTGGTACCCATCTTCTATTTTTCTAAACTGGTGTTTGTCAAAATGGTTCTTGAACCATCTGCACTGGAACCACTTGGAGTGCTTGTTAAAAATTCAGATCCCCGGCGCCATCCCATCTCTGCTAAATCAGATCCTCTGCTTTATGGAGCCTGGTTCAATCTACATGTTCAGCAGTGTCCCAGGGGCACCCTAAGTGTGAAGTTTGAGAACCACGGCCCTAGATGTTGGGTGGACATTCAGGGACTCAAGGCACTATAGGTCCCTAGGGACTTTCTATAGGAACCTGGAATAGTTGTTTCTATGGGAAAAACGTGTTCTGAGTCCAGACAGCCAAATTACAATTTAATTCTTAGAACACAGTTTATATGTTGAAGACTGTCTGATTTGAGTTTATTTGAAAGTTTAAGAGGAAAAAAGGGGGATTTCTTCCTGTTTTTCCCCATGTATATAAAACATACTGAATGCTTTTTAATATATGTATTAGTTTTTGTTTTTGATTTCTGCAACAAAAATACAAGGAAAAATGGAGAGAAGAAAAGGACTCAAGGAGGAATTTAGTGACCCTGCCACACACACAATTTTCTGATTTGATTTGTGTCTTTATGTTTTTTTCTCCCCCTTTATGTTTTTGATTTTCTAATAACTTTGGCAGACCATTGTTGGTTTGTAATTAACACTCGTCATAGGAAAATCAGACTAACATTGGCTTTAAAAAATTATGGGCCAAATGGATTTTAGCTGGAGAGAAGAAAGGCTGGTTGGAAATAAGCTCTTAGTGATTAGGCGCAAATGAGGAGGGAGAGTGTGGTTTGCAAGCTTAACATTCAACATCATCTATTGTTCTTCTGGCCTAATTCAAGTCTCTGTGAGTGGCTTTGGTAGGTGTCATTCTTTAAAACCATCGTCATGAGATTGGTCTTCTCTGTCACCTCCGAGTATTCATCCACGTGCATTTGTTCTCTTATAGCTGGGCTTTCAGAGATGAATAAATTATGTGAACATCTGCCATTTACTTTGGTTTTCCTTTTTAACAGCTACTTCAGACATATTTAAACAGGTGCAGGGGACCTCATGAAAGAGCATAAACAATGGAACATAGCAGCGGGACTGTGTGTAAGGTTGCTGAGATAGGCATGAGATGTACTCTAAGGAGCAATTTTTGAGAATTCGTTCTTAGCTTTGTTTATTTCTTGGATTTGTGGTTTTGCTATTTGTAACCTTTAGTCCTATCTAAAAAAACTTAATAAAAAACATGATTATTTTTATGGCGCAATATATATTTCATTTAATTGTGCAAATGGCATTTGAATTAATAGCATTCCATGTTTCACTAAGAAACCCCCAAGTGATACTGTTTAGCAATGTTTAAACCAACTCTGGCTGCGTGTGAAAATTGCTTAGAGAGACTTTAAACGTAAGCAGTGCCCTGGCTCCACCCCAGACCAGTTGAATTCAGGCAGGTGAGAGGTGGAGCTCTGTGAGTCTTTTTTTTTTTTTTCTTTATTGGTTAAAACTGGCCTGGTGATTTTGGTGTGTGGCATGATTGAAAATTATGGTAAATCATTGCTTCCCGAATGATCTTTGGTGAAGAGCTAGTTTTTTTGTTAGTTTGTTTCCAATCTGTCATGACTGATACTTTAAAAAAAATCAGTCAAAATGAATTATTAGAAAAGTGTAATTCAGGTTCCAATTTTTGATTATTAGATTCAACAGTTGTAAAAATCACTCTTTCAAATTGCTATAGATGTTTCTTAGTGAGCCAATAACAATCGGTTTGCAGATTAGTCCTGGTCCATGGCTACACTTGGAGTGCACGGTTTTTTGTTTTTTTTTTGAGTCACTTCTCCAGGATAAATTGTTAGTCACTGATGTCAAAATGGCCTGCAAACCAGCTTTCACCTTAAGACTTTCTCTTTGTAAGACGAACTATGGGAAATTATTTTTACTCACCATTGACCTAGAGTCTCCCTGTGTTTAAGCATTCTGCAAGGTTCAGAATTAAACAAAAGAAGCAATGCTCCTTTTGTAACTTTAAGGAATCTAAAATTGCTAGATACACAAGTTAAATTTACAAAGTTTATTCTAATTCTTCATGAACTGTATAATGGCCTCTACTGATATTCTTAATTTTACATTGTGATCATAACTTAGATTTAAATATTGTTTTATAATTTTCAAAATATTTTACTTTTTAATTTTCTGTGTGTTCATTTGAAATGATAGAATTGATCTTCCTAACAACCCTGTGTGGGGAGTGGGACGGAAATTATCACACTTACTTTCCAAATTAGAAATATGAGGCTGAATCCTCACATGAGGAACTCAGTCTCTCACTCTATTTTGGTTGGAAAATAAAAATCAAAACACATTTCCTGACTTCGTTCGAGTTCTGTCACTACACTGCAAAGGTATTTTCAGACACGTAGTAACCTCTGACATGGCACGGTAGTGCTCAAGTGACATGGTGGCTGAAATTCTGTGTTTTAAACAACTTCTCTAATTTTTCGAAGAAATTTAAGGCACAGGTAGACATATGATGCAGATTCTAAATGTTTTTGGCTGGAGATGAACCTAAACCATTTTGTAAAGGAGATAAATGAGAAAATAAAAGATAGGCAAAAATTTTTATGTTCTCTTTGTTTTTTGTTTCTTTTTAACCACAGAATTTGTTTAATATGGTTGTAGAAGTACCTCGGTGGACAAATGCTAAAATGGAGGTATGGATATATTCTATTAATATAAAGTCAAATTAATAATGATAATGATATAAAAACTGTGTTTCAAGTTGTTCGGCATAATATTTTGAATTTGGGATAGTTGAGAAAAATATTTGAAGCTGAGTATACACTTTAAAGACAGTATTTTTTAATTTTGCCTCTCTAGTTTGTTATAGTCATATTTATTTAATTTTCTCTCTCCTTTGAAAATGGCAAATATTTTCAAGATTTACTTAAATAGATTTTGAGATGTATTTAGTTCCTAGACAACAGTTGAAATTTACAGAAATGCAATTGCTGGATCATCACAAAAATAATTCTGTTTTTAGTTGGAGGAGCCTACATACAGTTTTTCATAATAGCTGTACTAATTTACATTCCCACCAACAGTGTACAAGGATTCCCTTTTCTACACATACTTTGCCAGCACTTGTTTTCTTTTGTCTTTTTGATGATAGCCATTCTGACAGGTATGAGATAATATCTCATTGTGATTTTAATTTGCATTTCTCTAGTTAGTGAATTGGAGCATTTTTTCATACATCTGTTGGCCATTTGTATGTTATCCTTGAGAAATGTCTACTTGGGTCTCTTCTCCATTTTGTAATCAGGTTTTTTTTTTTCTTGTTGTTGAGTTGTTTGAGTTACACACACACACACACACACACACACACACATACACATACATATTATTGTTCCTTTTTTTATTTTCTTTTTTAAGAGATGTGGTCTTGCTCTGTCACTCAGGCTGGATTAGCTGGGATTATAGGTGCGAACCACCGTGCACGGCTAATTTTTTAAAAAATGTTCTGTAGGGATGGGATCTCGCTTTGTTGCCCATGCTGGTGTCAGCCTTCTGGCCTCATATATTTTGGATGTTAACCGCTTATCAGATGTATTGTTGCAAATATTTATTCTCAGTCTGTAGGTTGACTCTTTATACTGTTGTTTCGTTTGCTGTAAAAACCTTCTTAGTTTGATGTAATCCTATTTGTATAATTTTGCTTTTGTTACTTGCTCTTTGGGGCTTGAATCTAAAAAATTATTTCCCAGATCAGTGTTACATGGTTTCCTCTCATGTTCCCTTTTAGTAGTTTTACAGTTTCTGTTCTTACATTTAAGTCTTTAATCCATTTTGAGTTGATTTTTTATATATGGTATGAGATAAGGGTCCAATTTCATTCTTCTGCATGTGACTACCCAGTTTTCCTGCTCCATTTATTGAAGAGACCATCCTTTTCCCATTGTATATTCTTAGCACTTTGTTGAAAATCAATTGACCATATGTGCTTGGGTTCATTCTGGGCTTTCTGTTCTGTTGGTCCATGTATCTGGGTTTTTTTGCCATTACAGGTTGAGCATCCCTTATCCAAAATGCTTAGGATCAGAAGTGTTTCTGATTTCAGAATACTTGCATTTATACTCACCAGTTGAGCATCCCAGATTTGAAAATCTAAAATCTGAAACACTCCCATGATCATTTCCTTTGAGTGTCATGCACTCACAAATTTTCAGATTTTGGAGCATTTCAGATGGGATGCTCAACTTGTCCCATACTATTTCAGTTGCTGTAGCTTTGTAGAATAGTTGGAAATCAAGTGGTATGATGCCGCCACCTTTGTTCTTTTTGTTCATGATTGCCTTGGCTATTTGGGGTTTTTGATGGTTCCATATGAATTTTAGGATTTTTTTTTTAACTTTTTTATTTTGTTGTTCTTTTTTGTGTGTTTTTTCCTGGATTGTTTATTTCTGTGAAAAATGTCATTGGAGTTTTGAGAGGGATTGCATTGAATCTGTAGATCACTTTGGGTAGTATGGACATTTTAACAATAGTAATTCTTACAATCCATAAACACATGATATG
>CAUYRT010046328.1:0-11048 GCA_963574885.1 Lepilemur ruficaudatus | reverse complement strand
GGTAGATAGGTAAGATGATGGATGGCTACGTGGATGATGGGTAGATATGTAGATGATAGATGGATACGTAGGTAGAGAGCTGAGATGATGCATGGATGGATGGATAGATGGATGGGTGGATGGATGGATGGGTGGATGGATGAATGAGTGGATGGATGAGTGGATGGATGGGTGAATGGATGGATGGATGGATAGATGGATGGATGGATGAGTGATGTGGGTGTTGGAGTGACATGATGCATGACATGCAAGCACCATGGGTAAGAAGCCCAGCAGTGGCCTTGGGCAGTGGCTCAGCCGCTCTGGGCAAAGTCTGTATGAGGATAAAATGGAACAACACAGGTCAAATGCCAAGTGCTGCCTCTAGCCTAGGCACCAGCGAGGCTCTCAGTAAAGAGCAGGTCCTGCGTCCTGTTTTCCCTGTCGGTGCACAGCCCGCATGTCCACCAGTCTCTGCTCCAAGGCTCCGCAGGTCCCACTGTGCCTCTCGTTTGGCCTGTGTCCAACAGATGCGTCCCGCTGGGGGCAGAGAGTGGGGACGCGAGCCCCCTCCAGGAATACCACGTGTGGTCGCAGCAGGGTGAGACCCCTCACACGTGGTGCTAAATCTGCACCTAACTCAAGACCCTCGTCTGTTCGACTTCATCGCCTGTGAGCACCCAGAACTGCTAATACTTTACGTGGCCGTGGGCTGGGCACAGCGAGCCCCAGGAGGGTTTCCCAGCTGTTTGGGCACAAATGTCCTTTTCCCCAGGTCTCCATGGCTTGTGTGGTGAGGAAATGGTGGACACAGCCCTGACCACAGGCTGGACTTGGGGCTTGGGGGCCACTGTCTCTGTCCCAACCTGGGGAGTCTGTTCTTCCTGGAGGGTAAAACGACCCCTGCCTCTCATGCTGGCCCTGCCAGTCCTTCCTTCCAAACCCTCGTCCAGTGGTCCCACTTGCTTTGCAGCCACCCTGCGGGGGTGACGTCACAGCTGCTGAAGGGGCGGGGGCATGGGCCAGGGACACTGTCACTCCAGGACTGTCCCCATGGCCGTTTTTCTGAGCAATCAGAAATGCCGCCCCCCCCATGGGGAGGGAGGTTGGTGGGTGGCGACTCCCGCGCAGAGGTCTCCTGTTGGGGACTCCCATGGAGCGCGAGGACTCTCGGCTCCCTCTCCCGGGAAATCCTAATGGGGGAGGGAGAGGAGCCTGGGGTCGCTAATCAATTATGCTTTGTTAAGGGTGTCTCCCTCCTTAGTCATTTCTTTGCTCCGTTAGCTGCTTCTCAGGTTTCAGTGGATTTCAGGCATCACGGGCTACAAGATAATTTATTTTACTAGGCAATTTATTTTCTGGGTACATTTCTAAAGGTCAATTAATCAATTTGAGTGGAGGGGTGAAGGATGGGGACCCAAACCCTCCTGGGACAAAGGTGACATTGTCGGCGCTTTGGGGGGAGAGGTTTGTTTTCCGTCTGGCTTGGGAGTGGGGCGGGTGCAGGTGGGGGTGTAGGGCACCTTGGCACCGAGGACGGGCCGCTCTGCCTGAGCTCGAGGGGCCGCTGCAGCAGCAAGCAGAGGGGGACTCGGGTGGGAGTAGGCGGGAGGGACACCGTCGCGGCTGGAGCTCCAGGCCCATTTGTCGTCGGATCCGTGCCGGGAGCCAGACTCCAGGAACAGGAGGAACGTTCACACAGCGGATCCCATCCATGGAACCGAAATCAGAGTCTCCCCTGTGCCTTGTAAATAATAAGTAAAAACACGTAATAAATATTTAACCGGAAAGAAACATGCTCCGAGCCACAAGTAAGCTGTCATGGAAGGTTTCACTGGCTGCGTGTAGCCCACCGCCTTTGCTCCCGAGTTTCTCGGTGGCCCCGGGAAGGTGGCTGGCAGGAGGCTCACTCGTTCCCCGCTGGGGCGGATACAGTCCGGCCCCACGTTCCGACTTTCCAGCCTGCCGCTCTCCTGGAGGCAGGAAACCAGCTGGCTCATGGGGGCAGAATAACCGAGGTTCTCGGGAGCAGGGGTTTGGCCAGGCGGTTACTTTTCTCCCAGGATGAATTTCTGGGTGATTAATATTGTTGTCAATTGGTTGTTACATAATAGCAAGTGCTCATGGCCAAGAGAGAACGCTTACTCCGTGCGGGGAATTTCGGATGTGCCATCTCATGACATCCTTTCAAACACAAAGCAGGCAGGGTCATTCCTATTTTGCAGAGTAGGGGCCGGAAGCCGAGAGCGGCGACCCAGCTGACTTGCTCTCAGGGAGCCGGGCGTGACCTCGGGGCCCTCGGACTCCCCGGCTCGGCGGGTCCTACGACGCTGTTCCTCTACAACGCACCGTGCTGGCGCTCCTGGGGAAACAAAGCGTGGCCCACGCCGTGAAGCCACCCGCAGCCGTGGGCGAGATGGATGCTGCTCTCGGGCAGTCTGCTGACCACGCTGGCAGCACCCTCAGTCCACCGGCACTTGGCTATTTAGAGAAAAAAAGCAGCGAAACGAGTTTGTTTACGTAGGTGTCACAGAAATCACACTATGCCTGTAATAATCGTTATTAAAGGTTGGGCACGAACCGCAAGTCTGGGCTGGCTGGCTCCCTTGAACAGAAGGGACCAAGATGCTCGGGTTATCACGTCTAAAAATAATTGGCATGTTATCCTGTATACTTGTAAATATTTATGCTTTTACTTGCCTTTGTTGGGCGGTGTAGTCTGTTCCCAGTCCACAAAGGTGGATCCATGGTTCTCGAAAGTAGTTCATTAAAATACGAAAGTAGTCACACAAATGGGAGCGTGAACAGCACAGCTTAGCACGCGCCTGGCAACCTGAACCGTGTGTGCTGACTCCAGCACAGACACGGCACGCGAGTCCACGACCTGCGCCTGCTGGGGTGGGTCCGGGACTGTGCTGATTTTGCACGTGCGGCAGGAAAGAAACGTCCGAAAGAGCACAGCGGGGAGTAGATGGGACTTGCCGGAGTGGGGACCCGGGGGCCCCTCGTGCCCAGGCTGTGACTTTCCCAAGACTTTCAAATAGTGACACAGAGTTGTGGAAGTTTCACGTCATTTTCAGAAGAGCAGACTGACGGCCGTGGCCAACCACGCGAGCTGTGCTTGACAAACGCTAGTTACGCTTCCCGGCACAAAATCGGTAAGTGATACCTTCCGACACTGACCGGAGGAGAGACCAGGACGATATAGGCATCGTTCGAAACTGCACACCACATAGGGACAAGAGGTGCACGTGGTCACGCTGCTGCTGAGCAGTCTGAAAACACCAACTGCGAAGTTAAGACCCCCGCCGGGCGTGGAGGGGACGGGATGGTGGGTAGGCACATTCCCTTGTCCCGCAACGCTGTTGGACGCAGAGCGCGCGCAAATGCCGTTCCTGGCGCCTGTGCACACCACGTGCCCCTCGCCACAGGGCAGGATAAGGCGGCGATGTGGGCGTTTCACAGGGAGGGGAGGCTGAGGACCCCCGGCTCCTTATTGCAGATGAAGAGATTTGCGATGCTCTTGCGAGCTGTGACTAGGACTTAAAAAGCCGCCTGTGGTTAGTCCCGAGGGCGAGCAGCTGAGCAGGTGCGTGGAATGGGGCCCCATGCAGGGGTCGCCCAGGGCTTGGTGCCGACGGGCTCTGTCCACAGGGCAGGAGCAGCGTGCACCGCAGTGAGATGGAGGCCGGGACCCTTATCTGTCCAGGGCGCCGCGTGAGGAAGAGGGCAGAGAAAGCAGTGTTGCTCTTCTACCAGGAAGCCGAGGGACCGTGCTCAGACGAGCGTCTGAAATGAGAGAGGGGTTGAAAATCCTCGTCAGACCAGGAAGGCCGTTACCCAACCCCAACGGCGACAGTAAGACTTCGGAATTGCCAAGACTTCTGTGAGAAATGGCTGCATGTCCCAGACTTCACTCTTTCCCAGCTTGAGATGATTCTCTTCGCTGGCTGGAGCAGGAGACGGATGATTCCTGTCGGAAATATTTCAAAACTCCGTGCAGGGCTGCGTTATAGTGCGGAGCCTCCCCCGAGGCCAGGCTGTCTCCGTGCCTCCCCGAGTTTAGACGCGTAAGTTCCCAGCCTGGAACTTCCTGCCGCCACACAGGGCTCCAAAGGTGGCCACAGTGACAAAGTCCTCGACACTGGCTGCTGCTGCGTGTGGCCCTGCACAGCTGCACACAGTCCCTCGGACTTGCGTGCGCCCCAGCACCCGCCTGGCGGGCCGGGACCTCCCAGCACGGCGGGGAGGACGAGAGGGGCGAGCCGCTGCGGTTGTCCTGGGGCTCCAGTCATCCTCATCCAGCCAGCCCCGCGCCCAGGAGGTTCATAGACGCCACCGTCTCCCGGCGTCCCGCCACCGCCTTCCGTGTTTCCATGCCGCGTTGCACTTTTGTTGAAACAGTTTGCTGAGAGCCTGGTGTGCACCCGCAGGGCCTGCTAGGTCATCCTACGCGAGGGCCAGAAGTCCCTGCTCTGATGGCTTGTACCAGCATCTGTGGGATTCCGTGTCATGATGGGCAGAGAGAGCATTTAGTTGGCGCCTGCTGCATGCCAGCAGCCAGTCTAGGGTTCCTGCACCCAGGGAGGAGCCCCCAGCCTTCTGCTCAGACGCCAGCTCCATTTAGCTGGGAGGAGCCGGAGAGCGAGGGGCTCTCTGTGCCGAGCATCTCCCTGGCGTCATGTCTCACTTGCAGCCCAGTGTGACAGCTGTGTGACCCTGGGAGTGTGCAGAGGAGAGGCTGTGCGGGGAAGCAGGCTCTGAGCAGTTGCAGCCACACATGGGGGGTGGGGGGGCAGGCGGCTCGGGCGCTCAGCGCCTGTCCTGTGGCCCCTCTGCCCCAGCGGAGCCAGGATGTTTCTCTTTCGTGGGTGTCCCATAGTACACGCTGCCACCCTGCGCAGCCAGAAGGGACAGAAGCCCTCAAAGCACCTTGTTCCAGAGACGGCTACGGGACGTGGGAGCCGGAGGTGGGTGCGTGCTCTGCAGGGAGCCTCGGCGCACGGTGGAAGTGTCCTTCCGAGTTTCAGGAGCCTCTGTCGTGCGGGGCTCCGCGAGGGACTGTCCAAGGGGACTGAGTAATTAGTCCCAATTTATATTAATGATGTTTTAGATCAGCCACAGCTGAGCCCGGCTCCTGCCTGGCACACTGGGAACCCGCACGTGAAGGAGAAATGTAAATGTGTAAACAGAAAAGTGGAAAAGACAAAATAATGTGCAAGCTGTGTAAAAGGGAAGGGATGGGAAGAGGTGGGGGCGGGCGCGGCCGAGAGCAAGTGTACCCGCCCGGGCAGGCACTTGGGCCGTCCCAGCTCACGAGGGCCTCTCCCGCCTGGTCACAGCCCCTCTTCCCCCTGTGACCCTGCAGCTGTGGTCTTTGACCTTGACCCCATGCCCTAGGTCGCAGGCGGCTGGTGCAGGGTCAGTCAAGCTGCTCCCCTGAGTCTGCACGAGGGGCCTGGAAGCACATCCTGGGGGCCAAGCCTGTGCAGCGAGGTGGCTGCAGGGCTCTGTGTCCCTGCTCACACTTGAACCCTGACCCCCTGCCTGTGGCCTTGGGCCGGGTCCTACACTGCCCTGTTCCTCAGTTTCTCCACGTGTAAAGGGGGTTAGTGACGACCCTCGGGGTGGGGTCCGCTGGGGGACCTACGGGGACGGGGATGATGCCCAGCCCCGAGCCCGCCTGCGGGTCAGGAACAGCAGCTCTGCGCGCCGGGGAAGCGTCTCTGGTCCAGCACCCTGTCTCCGTCTGTTTCCTGTTGCTTATAATGGAATCCGGAGACCAGGCAACTCATTTCAAGGAAAAGAGGTTTATTTCTTACAGTTGTGGAGGCGGAGGGGCCGCATCTGGTGTGGGCCTTGCTGGTGGGGACTCTGCAGGGTCCCCAGGCAGCACAGGGGGCCGGGGGCTGAGGGTGCTCACGTGCTCACCCAGGTCTCTTCTTATGAAGCCACCAGGCTCACCCTCGTGAGAACCCCCAGCCCATCAGTCTGCTGGCCCATTCGGGAGGCCAGAGACCTGGGACCCGACCTGCTCTTAGGCCACCTCTCCGTCCCGCCACGCTGGGATTAGGTTGCCACAGCTCCGCAGGGGACAGTCCCCACGCAGCACAGCCACTCAGCCGGGCTGGAGATGTCCTCTCCAGGCCTACTGGGAAGTGAATGGAGAAAGGAACGAGACAGTTAGATGGACAACAGAGGTCAACACCTCCTGATTATTAAGGAAGTTTTATTCTCAGAAAAATAGAAGAAGCAATTTCCTCCCTCCCTCCTGGTGTTTCTGAGCCAGCCCGGAATTTTCGCCTTCCCGGTTCATCAGTAGCTGCAGTGCAGGGGCAGGTGCAGTGGGTGACGTGAAATGGAGGTTCTGGGCTAGCCTCAGTTTCCCCAAAAAGGGCTGTCGGTGGGGATCTGCTGTGTGTCCTGGCGGGGATGGGGGTGCCCGTGTGCGGCCTGGAGTGCACAGAGCTGGTGCTGGGCCCAGGCTGGGGTCCCCGTGGCAACCGGAGTCGTCGTCCTCGGCTGTCTGCACTGAGCCGTGCCTGTCCTGGGCGCTTTCATGGGTGCTGGGGTCAGATTTGTGACAGAGACAGGGTCACACTCTGGGGGGTGAACAGAGGGCAAGAAAGAGACCAACCAGTGCACGCGGTGCCCACCGTGGTGGGGCTGAGGACCCCTGTAGGGGGGGCACCCGGCTGCCCTGCACAGTTATGAGGGGAACAGCCGCAGGGCCTTCGGGGAGGGTTGGGGGATGGGGAGATGCCTCAGGGGGAGGGGCAGGCCCCCCACTGGAGCTGACGAGGTGGGACCGGTGTGGCTGTGAAGGCGTGGGGACGGGTGAGGACGAGGTGGGCCGGGGCTGGTCACTCCCAGGTGCCTGGCTTGGGCCACTCTGCAAAGCCCACAGGGAAAAAGCCCAGGAGGATGCAGCCGGGGAAGTACCAACTCTGGTTCACAAGTGGAAGGTGAGCGGCCTGCAGCCGCCCGCGCACTGGGTTGGTGGCCAGAACCCAGAGGACTCAGTCTGCTCCAAACCTGGCTCCGATAGTTGTACTTCAGGCAGACAGGAGCACTGGTTACCCCTTGCTGTGAACACGTCACGGTGAGACTTATGGCCTGCGGTCTCCACAGTTCCTGTGGGCCGGGAGTCCGGCACAGCTTGGCTGGGTCCCCTGCAATCCAGGTGCCAGTCCTGAGATGTCATCTGGTGTCTCCACTAGGGAGGGTCTGCCCCCACTCAGACTCTAGTCCTCCTGAGCTGTGGCCAGAGGCTGCCCTCAGTGCCTGGCCACGTGGGCTTCTCCATGGCACACTTACGACGCAGTGGCTGGATTAGGGGGGTTTTGGGGGTTTGCAGAGAGCAGCACTGGGAGGATTTAGGTATCCCCTAAGTGGGTGGCAGAGGGTGGGCGGAGCCCGCAGGTCTCTGGGGTGCACCTGCAGCTTCACCCACACCACAGCCTGTCTTCCTCCGGGGGCACGTCCCGGACCCAGAGAGGACTGGTGGACGGGGCAGGCGCCCACGGCCTGACCTGCTGCTGCTGCTCCTGCTGTCAGCGGAGTCCAGCTGTGACTCCTGGTCCCGCAATGGAGCAGGAAGAAAGCCCTTCCCCCAGGCCAGGCTGCTGCGATTCAGCCACCTGGGGGATCTTACTGTTTGATCCATGCTGTAGGGCCTTGGGCAGGTTCCCCAGATGCTCAGATCCTCCTACCTCCTTGGGCACTAGAAGTTTCCTGAGGCTGTAAACAGTAGCTGTTCCTCCTAGCAGACGGCTGCGTGGTGGCCCAGCCCCTGCTTCCCCCGCCAGGTCTGTGGGTCCATCTATCAGGAGAAGGAGGCACTGGAGAAGTGAGTCCAAAGCCCAGAGCAAGGCAGGCTCTTGGCCACGCTGTCACCTGTCCCTGCAGGTGGTCAGCCTGCCAAGCCCGGTGCAGGGATAGGCTGGGCAGCCTCACTGCCTTACTTCCTTAGTGATGGACTTTTGCATTCTTAAAATCACCCCAAACTTGAACGATTCTTTTCTTAGCACTGGAAATACATCCGTAAAGAAACAGCACACGATAGACCCTTCTAGTTGAGAGAAATCAGCCGGACGCTGGAACCTCAGGAGCAGGTAATGGGAGCTCGGAGGTTATAATTTGCCACTAATTGACACTGTTGCCTCAGGGCGGTGCTGCCCTTCTGCCCCCCGGGGGAGGCCTGGAGGAAACTTCTAAGACCGAGGAGGCAGGTGTATCCCAAGATTTGCTGCTGTCTACCTTCGAGGAATTAAAAAAACAAAACTAAACTCCATCTTTCTCCCTCCCTCCCTC
The DNA here is from genome assembly GCA_963574885.1 of Lepilemur ruficaudatus. NCBI lineage: Eukaryota > Metazoa > Chordata > Mammalia > Primates > Lepilemuridae > Lepilemur > Lepilemur ruficaudatus. The sequence goes on along the minus strand of CAUYRT010046328.1, from coordinate 2,756 downwards.
TCTCTCTCCTATCTGCTCCCATTTCTCTCTCTCTCTCTCTCTCTCTCTCTCTCTCTCTCTCTCTCTCTCTCTCTCTGTCTCTCTTCTATGAAATTGCTCAGTTCACTAACTAGTTAATTCATGTCTGATGCGGGCCAGGCCCTGCACGCTGATGTGGGGATCTGGACGGATAAGCCGTGATTCCTGCTCAGACAGTTCAGAGTGAGGCTGCAGAGAGAAGATGCAAATGCAGGGAGAGGGCCGTTCCCACCTGCTGGTCCCGTCCGTTTCCGCGACCAGCTCCCAGGATCTCCCTGCACGAGGGCCCTCCTTCCCTGCATTCTGTCCTGTCTCTTGGTAGCATCTGCGAGGGCCGGATGCAGGTCCAGATGTGGTTGCTTATTGGCCTTGGCCTTTGGAAAACATCTGTAAATACCTGTAATCTGTAAAATGAGGACAACTGAGCCCCAGCTTCCGTGGTTGTAGTGAGAAGTACGTAGGATGCTGACGAGTCCCCCAGACATGGGATTTGGTGGGGGAAGAGGGACCTCACTGGGGACCCCACACTCCTCTGTTGCTGGCACCTGCCTCCCTTCTCTGCTCGGTCTGCATTGTACGTGGGAGAGTGGGCGTCTTGGGAGTGGGGGTGGCAGGGAGATGCAGGGAGGCGGAGGCCGTGGGGCTGGTCTGGCCGGCAGGATGCCCAGGACCCATTGGTGGGAGGTGGGGCACGGGGGAGGCGGCACCAAGGCGGGTCTCAGGTCTGGCCTCTTACTGGGAATGACATCTGCCATTTGCTTATTCATTATTTATTCAGCAAATATTTCTTGAGAACCTGCTCTGCTCTGGGCACTGGGAATTAAGTGGGGAAAGGACAAAAACAGACTCTGTCTTCCAGTGCTGTAGCCCCTGGAAGCGAGACAACCCACGAGGAATCGGTCCCTCTGAAGTGAGATGAACCGCGACCGTGGCAACGCCCACCCACCCAGCACTGGCCTGCGCCAGGCTTGGATGCGATGGGGGCAGGCCCTGAAATGAAGACGGGGGGGGGGTGTCCTCACGGATTTCTCACCGAGGAGGGGGCGGGGGCTGCAGGGCAGCTGGCCCAGTGCACTGACCGGTCCAAACAATGCACTGGAGGTTCCAGGGTGGCATCCAGGGTCCAGGGAGGGGCCGTTCATGCATTCCTCCCGCAGAGAGGGCTGGCCTTGCTGCCCGCAGATGGGCGGTCCCGGTATGGGGGGCAGGAATGGAGATGCGTTGGACACGGCTCCCCATAACTGACTCTGGGCTCCCTGAGAGAAGAGCCCACAGGACAGTGGTAGCTGACGGTTCCATAACCCTCTGTAGAGTCCGTAGTGATGTTACCTGTCACCTCTCTCACTCCCAGTGTTGGTAATTTGTGTCTTATCTGTATTTTATGTGATCAGTCTGACTAGACATTTCACAATTTTACTGATCTACTCAAAGATCCCAGCTTATACGCTCATTGATTTGTTTTTCTATTTTCTTCTGTCTCCTATTTCATTGATTTCCACTCTACTCATTATTATTTTCTTTCTCGTAGTTACTTAGGGTTTAATTTGATGTTCTTTTTCTAGTTTCTTAAGGGGGAAGCTGAGCTCAATGACTGAGGACCTTTCTTCTCTAATGCAGGCATTTTAGTACTATGCATGTCCTCCAATTACTGCTTTAGCTGCATCCTACAATTTTGATATGTTGTGTTTAATTTTTTATATCCAATTTCCACTTTTCCTTTTGATTTTTTCTTCAACCCATTGGGTATTTAGAAGTATGTTATTTGATCTCCAAGTATTTGGGAGGTTTTAAAGGTGTTTTTCTCTTACTGATTTCTAGCTGAATTCCACCGTAGTCGGGGAACACATTCTGTATGACTTGTATCCTTTAAAGATTATTGAAACTTGTTTTATGAACGAGAATGTGGTCTATGTTGGTAAGTGTCCTGTGTGCACGTGAAAAGAACATTTACTATGCTGTTGTTTAAATGTTCAGTAGATCAACCTGGTGATCCTGTTCTCTGTCCTCACGGGTTTTCTGTCTCCTTGTTCTACTGATTCTTGAGAGACAAATGTCGGCTGCAATTGTCATTGGTCTCTTTCTTGCAGTTCCATCAGTTGCCCGGGCTAGAGTGCTGTGGCGTCAGCCTAGCTCACAGCAACCTCAAAGTCCTGGGCTCAAGCGATCCTCCTGCCTCAGCCTCCCGGGTAGCTGGGACTACAGGCATGTACCACCGTGCCCGGCTAATTTTTTCTATTTTTAGTAGAGACGGGATCTTGCTCTTGTTCAGGCTGGTCTGGAGCTCAAGCAGTCCTCCCATCTCGGCCTCCCAGAGTGCTAGGATGACAGGCGTGAGCCACCACACCCGGCCCTTGCTTCATGGAGTTTGAAGCTTGTTTATTAGGTACGTAAATGTTTGAGGTTATGTTGTCTCAAGGAACTCCTTTGTCATGACAAAGTGACCTTCTTTATCCTCGTTGATATTCTTTGTTCTAGAGTCTACTAGTCCGATATTCCTGCATCTCTCCCTGCTTCCTCATTATTAGTATCTTTTCCTTTCCATCCATTTACTCTTAACTGATTTGTGTCTTTATATTTATAGTGGGTTTATATTTATTGTGTCTTTATATTTATAGTTTCTGATAGGTTTAATACAGTTAGTTGAGTCTTGCTTTTAAACCTTTAATTTGTACATAGCATGTACATAATTTGTACAAAAATTATTCATAACATTTGTATAATTTCTGTACATAATTTGT
>CAUYRT010046327.1:0-17437 GCA_963574885.1 Lepilemur ruficaudatus | reverse complement strand
TTGAGGCATTCCTGAAGATTTACTGTTGCCCACAAAACCACAGGGCTGGTAAATATTAACCCTGTTGGGAGCGTGGGCTGGAATGTGTCGGTGCTAAATCCCACAGCCTGCGTTGGAGCACTGGCGCGCTGATAGAAGGGGCGGCCGGCACCTCGCGAGGTCCCAGCCAGGGAGGTGGCGTTTTCCACAACTACATGGCGCTGTGCCGAGGGCTCAGACACCGCGTGAGGCTCATCAGGACCTCTCCTTCCAAAGAAAGTTAGGAGAGGCCCGGAGAGGCTGAGGACCATCCCAGAAGAGAAAGGTGTCACTGGGTGGGGGAGCACGTCACCTGCACAAGCACGAACGAGGCACAGGAAGAGGCTGCTCCAGGCTCTAATCCACAAGCACAGCGCTAGCGTCCTGCCACGCCTGCGCTGGCCGAGCGTGGGGCAGGGCTCTCCTGCACCAGGGCTACCTGGCCGCAGTCATCCTCAGTCAAGTAACAGCACACATCTGTCTCAGCCACAGAATTAGCTTCTATACTGTCTGCATATGGCTTATGACACACACACACACACACACACACACACACACACACCCCTACACGCAGCACCGCATCAGCCGAGCCCAGGCCGCCGTTCTCTCAGACGCCCCGTGCCTTGCCCCTGACACAGCCTTACCCCACCATGGCCAGCACTGGCCTTCCACATGCTCACATGGCCTCTCAGTGAGTCCAATCACTCAGTGAACAAATGCCCACACCAATCCGTGGGTCAGATGCAGAACACAGTGGGGAACAGTCACTCAAAAATATCAGCCGGCTGCGACCCGTGTCGGGAAGAGGAGGAGCCCGTGATGGGGAGCACCTCGCAGCTCCCCTGGACACGAGGAGGCTGGAGCAGGCTGGCGACGGTGTTGGTTAGGAGAAAGTGCATTCCAACATCTACCCAAACAACAACAAAGCAAGTGCTAGACCCAGCGACCCCACTCTGAGAATGGAAACCTGCAGAATGGAAACCTGTACAGACCACCACATGCGCAGTGATTCGCTGCACCCGTGTCTAAAATTATGAGAGCCTGGAAAGAACCACGTGTCCACCAACAGGCCGTCGCCCGTGGATGCTATGCAGCCGGCTAAGGAACTAGAATGCTCCTTAGGAATGCCAAGATAAGCTATTGACTGAAAAGAGCGAGGTGTAAGACCGAGTGTCCACGCACACGGTTGGTTTACAAAAGCAGGCTTCACATGCAGAGAAAGCCGGGTCAGACACACCAAGAACCAGACACTGGCCGCGAGGTTAGGACGGCATTGCGAGGGATGTTTCCACTGCACGCTCTCTTGCGCCTTTTGAATTCTGAACCATGTGAATACATTACCTATTCAGAAAGACAAAAATAACCTAAGTTTGAAAAGCACAAACGCATTCCAAGGCAGCAAAGGGCTCAAAGTTATTTCTGAAACACCTCCCCAGTCTCCGGGATAAACACGAGCTCCAGACACTGGGAACCGCCACAACTGGATGGGCGCGCTCAGAAGCCTCACCCAGAATGGGCAACTTTCCAAGAATCCAAACCAACAACCCTGTTCCTGGTGGAAGGCCCCTGGAGGCTCTGTCCCTGGCACGCGGCCGGCTCACCTCTGTGAGGATGGTGGTTTCGTAGGACGGCTGGTATTTCTCCTTTTCCTGGGCTGTTCTTTTCTCCATCTTCTCCCGGTCGGTCTTCTGTTTCCGGTCGGCTCCTTTTGGCTGCAGGAGCAGAACACAGGGATTAGTCCAAGTGGACAAAGGCAGCCGTGGAGGAAGACCCAACAGGAAGACAGAGCAGCGGCCCCCGAGGCCTGCACGCCCTCTGCCTGGGCCTAGGGCCTAGCAGCGCAGGCAGGATTTCGCAGACGGGACGGCACTCTCTCCCTCCTGGTCTTCACACAAGTGGCCCTGCCTGGAACTCAGAGCCTGCTCACGTGCAAATGCTGGGAAAAGATCCTTACCTATGGCCACCTGCTTATGACAAGGAACGCTGGGAGCCACGATGCATTCCTTGGGCTACCCACGGACAGCAGAGGGAAGAGGAAGAAGCAGGGGCTGCTGGTTGGGTTTGGGCAACAGCTGCAGGCTGTGACATCCTGACATGGGCTGAAGGTAGCCCTGCCCCCGGCTCCTAGGACCCCTGCCGAGCTCCCAGCTTACACTTGTGCAGGCTGATGTCTCCATCCTCACACGGCCAAGGTACAGAGGGAGAGACCACCAGTGCTGGTGCCCTGCAAATCTGAGGACTCACAAAGGGTGTGCAGGCTTCACAATTACTATTGTTCCCCTCATTTACAGACTGGGAACCTGAGGCTAAAGTGATTGACCAAGATTGGAGAGGACCCAGGTGAGAGTGCCAGGTGTGCGGCACCAAGCGCTGGCCCCACAGGCCCCACTCTGGGACCTTCTGGACCTCACTGTGTCATCTCCTGAGTATGTGTGTCTTATGAGCACATGGCCTAGTTGGCGAGCTTAGATACAGACTCCAAGCAGCCCTAGAACTGACCACACACCGGTGGGCAGTAAGAAGGTAGTGCAAACTCAATGGCACCTTCCTCAGGCTACAACCCTGGGCTCTCAGCTCAAGGGTTTCCAGGGAGCATCCCTCAGGGTGTGCCTGCCCCAGAGGGAGGCAGGGCTGCAGGGGGTCATAGGGAGATGTGAATGTCAGATCCAGTGTTCAGTGTGAGAGTGAGGCCGGGGCCAGAGTAGACACCAGGACCTTGGATATGTGACCTGGCCTCGCTACCCCACCTCTGGTTCCTCTCAGGAGGCCCCTCCTCCCTGCCCAGAGGCTACAGGAAAGGCGGGGTTATAGCCAGAGGGTGAGCCTGCATGGACTCAGCCTCAATGAGGCCTACAGGGAGCCCGGGGATTAGAGAGGGGCCCTGCCTTTTCTTGAAGAGACCCTGGCACCCCACACAGAGCCCCAGAGTGCAGCTCCAACAAGCCAGGGCTCCCCAGGGACTGGAGTGGCCAGCAGAGGAGGGGAGGCCGACAGTTCAGCTCAGTTGGCCTGGCTCATGCACAACCGTCTCATCTGCTCCCGTGGATGGATGGACACACCTCTTAGGCATGCTGAGCAGTCAGTTTTGGGTGACTAGGGGCTCTTACTCCCCCACCCCCCAGCAGAAGGGGCCAAGGCCTTCCTGGGGCTCTCGGGCAAGGCAGCTTCCAGTCCAACTCCCCAGGCAATGCCTGGTGTGTGTGAAGAGCCTGGTGGGCAGAACCCTAACTGCCAAGCATCCACTCAGGTGTGGAGAGGGGGCCTTGGGACGGACACAGCGCTCCATGAGACCCCTACCCCATTCCTCTCTCTCCTGCTGCCCAGTGTGGCGCCTCTTTCCCAGGACACATACCATGAGAGCAGGAGAATTAAACTGACGTCCCTGGGTGAGGAAGTGAACTGCTGCCTGGAGGGACCACAGATGTGGTCTGTGCATGAGGGGAGGGTGGTAACCAGAGCAACGAAAGATCCACAGGCCAGGCAAAGACCACCAGCGCAGTTGTGGAGATGTCGGGGGTAGGGGGACCAGGAGCACAGCATTCCAGAGTGGGCAGAAAGACCAGAGGCCACAGAGAATACAGCATGGGTGGATGTGGTCAGCAGAATAATGGTCCCCAAAGATGGCCACATCCTAACGCCCAGGACCTGACTATGCAACCTTACACGGAAAATGGGGAATTAAGGTTTCAAATGGAATTAAGATCGCTACGTGACAACATTAAAATAGGAAGCCTATCCTGGATTATCGGGTGGGCCCAGTGTAATCACAGGGAGAGGGAGGCAGGACAGCAGGTCAGAGTGGGCCACGTGAGAAGGGCTCAGCCTGTCCTTGCTGGCTTTGAAGATGGGGACGGGGCCGTGAGCCAAGGAATGGGCTGACCTCTAGAAGCTGGAAAACGCAAAGAAATATATGCAGCCTCCTCTAAAGCCCCTGGGGAGGGATGCAACCCCCCACTGACACCGTCAGCCCATTTCAGACTTGTGACCGCCAGGACTGCAAGATGATAAGTGTGCGCAGTTTTACATCACTAAATCTGCAGGCATTTGTCACAGCGGCAATGGGATACAAATGCGGTGGAGATTCCTCCCACTGCTCCATAACCCTAGAGTGGGCGTCGGAAGGTGCTACCGCTCTGGCAGGAAAGACGCACACACATTCCTATCACCACTTCTCCCCCCGCACCCGGTTTGTCGGCATCACTAACTGACCCACTCCACGTCCCAATCCACGGAGCCTGGCCAGGGCCTCAGGCTCCTTTGTCCACGGTCCTTGGGGAGCCAGGTCCTATCCCTGCAGTGGATACCAGCAGCCTGGCTGCGTGGTCTCCCAAGCGCAGACACTGTCCACTCCCCTTGGCTCCTCCTACAGGCAGCAGCTGTAATCGGCGCCTTCCTCAACTCACAGCCAAGAGCTCCCTGTGTGCCAGGCTCTGCAGAAGATGCGACAGAGAGGGAGATGGCACAGTCCCTGTGCCCGTCTAGCTGGGGAACAGATCAACCACTCAGCCCCCAGGTTTATAGTTCTACCCATGGGTTATTTCTACATCCAATCACACAGGCCAGCGCCTGAAACCGGGCGACGATCAACACGCACCCAGCTTTCTCTCTAACGAGGCCCTATCTGAAGCGACTCCCTCTGGGGTCTCCAGTGCCAGCCGATGAAACTTTTCCAGCTGATTCCAAATTCACTTGAATGTGGAAGAAGGGCTGGCAGGACAGGCACTGGGGCTGGTTACTCAAGGCGATCCCTGATGAAAAGTGGACCCAGTCCCTCTCCACAGACACCCACTGGAGTCGCTCAGGCTGGCGGGGCCTGCAGGGGCTGGGCCTGCCAGGGCACCGGCCGCCCTCACACCCTCAGAACGATGCAGACTCTGCTGCAACCCTCCCCGTCTCCCCGAGGCCACACGGACGGCGAGCGTCATCGCTGGCTACCATCTTTAGGAAATAATCAGTCCAGATTGAGGAGATGGAAAACAGCATCAGGTGATTGCAGGGAATGAAGCAAGAAAGGAAAAGAGAGGCGGGGCCTCTGGAAATGCGGCTCTGACATGAAGCCACTGCAGAGAGAAAAACGGCCATGGGCCCTCACCAGGAAGACCCAAGGCCAGGCCCCAGCAGGCAGGGCCTCCTGACTTGATTTTTAAGGAGAATCTGGATGTGAGCACCTGTAGGCAATTATAAAGTGCCTGGAAAAATAAAAATCCCCACAAATGTACAAATCCAATCATTCTTATAAAGTAGAGCTGAGAACTGACAGGCAGGGACGCCGACGCTTCTGCCAAACACTGGGCAGGTGCCTCAGGTGAGACGACGTCCCCAGCAGGGCAGGGGCAGCCCGCCACGCCCAGACGCGCAGCTCGTGCTCATGAGAAGTCCAGGGGGAAGCCCTGTGCTAAAGGGACGCCGTGCTCCCTGCTACGCTTCCAAAAGGAATCTCAAAGGTCACTGCAGGCAGACATGACTGCAGGCCGGGTGAGCGGCGGGTGGCGAGTGCGAGGCCGTCCTACCTTGAACACCTTGATCTGGCAGCTGGCCGAGTGCAAGTGCTCCGTGTACTCTCCGTTCTCGTTCTGCTTAAATGTGTCGATCTGCACTCGGAAAGGCACACCCTTCTCGCCCCCGTGCTTCCTGGGGGTGAATTCTGTGCTGATACAGTGCACCTGGAGGGGAGACGGGCAGTTGCGCTGGCTCCTCTCCACATGCAGCTGTCCTTCCCTGCCTCGACCTCCCGCTCTCCCCGACACTCCACCCACTCCACTCCACCACGCCGTGGCCTCCCCGTTCCCCTGCCCCAAGAGACAGCTCCCCCACCTTTGTCCCTCTACTGTGGAGGCCCTGCCTGACCGCTGGGTCCTCGCCACTGCTCCAGGCCACTCACCCCTACAGCCCCACCCTCGCCCCTCACCCCAAGATTTCTCCCTGGTGAGTCCTACAGACTTCAGGGCAGGGGCCACCAGGTCTCACGTCCTGGTGTCCAAGTTACTTGGCCCAGGCTGGAAGCACAGCTAGAAGGCTGGAAGGATCTCTATTTCTGGTAAGTACCTGCCACATGGAAGGTACTCAGTATATATTTATTATTATAATGCTGTAATAATATAATTCAATATATAATTGTAATAATATAACATTGTAATGATTTTTAAATACAATAAGAATGCTGTAATTATTTTAAAAAAATGAAAAGATTGCTAACTTTTCTTGAGTGATTCTGGTGGACCAGGCACTGTGTTAATGGCTTCATATTCATTAACTGATTTATAAAATAGGTAGGAAAACTAAGAGGCTCAAAAATATTCATTCATACCCTCTTAATCAAAGGCTGAAAAAAAAAAAAAGAAAAAAATATTCATTCAACAACAGAAACTGGAAAAATTTTACTTTCAAATTATTTATGCTACGAAATAACTTATTTTTTAAAAGCTTATATAGCCAGGCACAGTGGCTTGAGGCCAGGAGTTCAAGACCAGCCTGAGCAAGAGTGAGGCCCCCATCTCTACAGAAAATTAAAAAAAAAATTAGCCAGGAGTGGTGGCACACGCCTGTAGTCCCAGCTACTGAGGCTGGGGCAGGAGGATCCCTTGAGCACAGAACTTTGAGGTTGCAGTGAGCTATGACGGCACCAGTGCTCTCTAGCTGGGGTGACAGAGCCAGACTCTGTCTTTAAAAAAACAACAGCAACAAAAAAAAAACCTCACAAAAAAAAACAGCTTATACATTCTGTCAACCAAACCCAAACAGAATTCTAAAACCCTCCAAAGTCCTTTCCCCAGCCCTATGGACCAAACAGCTCTGTGACTCTGAGTAACACTCATACCCTCTCTTCTGCAGTTTCCTCCCCCGCAACAGAGACCAGGAGCCCAGCCAGGCCCTTCTGGGCGGGTTAGTTTAGAGAAACTGCAAGCTGGACACTCCAAAGCCCAGCCTGCCCGGGGAAAGGAGAGCTTCCTCCCGCTTACCTGAATGAACGCAGACGCTCTCTTGGCAGGGTCCCACAAAAATTCAACTGCGTTAAGCTGGGTCGGGCTGGCCCTGGGGTCCAAGATACCAACAGACAGTGGAATATCTGCATACATATACACACACACAAAAGGCAACTGTCAGCCTCTCCCAAATATTTAGGGAAGGACCCTCGTTACAGGTCCAAATTCCTAAACCCCAATTTGAAATGCCCAAAGCGCTGAAAACCAAGTAGCGCATAACTCATCTGGCAGAAAGCCCTACAGGAATCACCACGAGGCTCTCTGTGGTCTTTATCCCATTTTGTGTGAACATCATTTTACCTCACTGCAGGCATACTACTGGGCTTGACTGCCAGTTGGCGGTGTTCCCTGATGCTACGGGTGTATGTACCTAGCGTCGTTTAGCTTCTGAATTCCAAACCCATCTGACCCAAGGGCTATGAGCGGGTACCTGGGCCCCCAAAATTCCATTTGTGTTGCCCGTCTATCTTTATGATGCCCACGCTTCCTTTCATCATTTATCAAAGTCCTTTAAGTCGCCATCCTTCTGCACAGCCTTCCTGGAACTCCCTCACAGCAGGTCTTTGAATTCCACAGGTCTTTCCCACCGAAAAAGGGAGCTCCATGAGGACAGGTCCCAGTGGCATGGCCACCTCTGCAAGCTCCCACAGGGTTTGGCACGGGGCAGGAGTGCGGTAGGCATGGGTTCAGATGGCTTCCAAGAAGCCCAGCGTGGCCTGGGGGCCTTGGCCCTTGCTCAGGCCTCGCCCGGCCAGGAGACTCACCAATGTCCAGGATCCGGTCTCCGGGGCGGCTCCACCGCCAGCCCTCCAGCTGCTGGTGCTCGGTGTACTGCAGCCGGCGGTCATGGAAAACCACGCGGATGATGCTCTGGGGAGGGACGGCCAGCGAGGGAACAGCTGAGCGTGGGGCCACGAGGAGCCCAAGGGGAACACGCCTCCATCCTCAAGCCCACCCATCAAGAGCCCTCCTCCTAGAGTTTCCATCCCCGTTCTCGGGCTCCACGTACTACTCCCTCCTAGAACCCCAATAACACCACCAAGAATAATAACAGTGATGCCTACCAGTTTCCCCAGGATTAAGCATTTTACAGACTTAGACAAGTCTAATAATTAGACAATTTATTAACCCTTTTGTGCAGATGAGCAAACTAAGCTCAGAAAAGTACAGTAAGTGGCAAAGCCAGGCTTGAGTCTGAGCTTGTCCAACCCAGAGCCTGTCCCACACACCCAAGCCCCTCTGGGTCTCGGTCTAATCCCCACCTGGACAATATACTCCAGAGACGGGAACAGGGGCTGCCTCTCATGATGAGGGCTGAGCTGAACCCCGCCTCTCCCTCTGAAGCCTTCCCCCAACCTCCCAGCCACTCCCCAGCAAGCCCAGGTGTGCAGACCCTAGCCAAGCCCCCCACGGCGAGAGCAGCCCTGGAGGCTTACCTTGACATACTTTGTGTTCAGATCTTGAAAGTCTCCCAGCTTCCGATTCTCCAGCAGTCGGATTTCATAAGACTGACCTGGGTGGGGATTAATGGTACATTTTCCATTTGAATGTTTCCAAATTTGGGGCTCCCCAGCTAGCGGCCTTCTCAACACCCACAGTGCCCACCCAGGCCTCAGGGCCAAGGAGCAAAGCAGAGAGTCCATGGCCACTCAAGCCCACTCTCTGGACTGACAACCAGTTTGTCCACCAGCCTGGTGGGGCCTAGGACACCCGAGGCAACACGCCATGTGACCCCTCCAGAGACAGCACCTCTACAATTTTCAAAGAAACAGAATCCAGGAAAATACAGTTAGCATGAAAATTACAGAACACAAATTCCTATGTCTTTACAAGCCCTCCCCCTGTACACTCGGATGGAGAACACAGTTATTTAAATTCACATTACAGAGTAAATAACTGACCATACCCTTCCTGAGAGCAGGTTTAAAGGAACGAAGATGCCTGTTAAACATTGTCTCTAATGGCATTAGAAAAGCATTTCCCCAGTTAAAAGAATTTCATGTATTTGAAAGGGTGTGGGGGGTTCTGTTCAGCGACATATAACCAGCACAAGCTGGTTACAGAATGGAAGAAAGATCCATCCATAACAACAACAAAAAACTTTAAATTAAAGTATCTATGAATAAGCTGAAGAAAACTACATACATTTTGTTGAAAGATAAAATACAGCTTGAACAAATAGGATACACCATGTTCCTGGGGGGAGGACTACAACGCATGTATCACACGATGTCACTGTTTCCCACATTAAATGTTAAACACAACTCCCAAACACTCTAGCGCATGTCACAACTTAATAAAGGATGTTTTACAAATAAAAGAATAAATGATTTAATAATCGGTACTAGTAAATCTGATTCGCTCTTCAAATTTCTTATTTTAAGTAATTACAGATCCACAAGAAGTCACAAAAACAGTGCGTTCCAGTCCCACGTACCTTCCTGTACGCGGGATCGCGTACCCTGGATCGCACGGTGGTGGCATCCAAGGCAGCTACCGCACGTCATCAAACCAGGCAGCTGGCCCTGGCCCTGTGCAATTCACAGCGCAGTGGCCTCACTCGGACTTCCCTGGCTGTCCTGCTCTCTCTTCGCACACTTGTGTGTATATAGGGTTATGACATTTTATTACATGGAGAGGCACCTATTTTTTCCAAGTTCAGATACCTCACAGCAAATATCAAAACAAGTTATCACTGGATTAAAAAGTCAATTTCTTGGTGTAGTGGGGAGTAGGGAGATGTTGCTCAGAGGAAACAAAATCGCAGTTAGGAGGAGTAAGTTCAGGATATCTATTGTACAACAGGGTGACTATAGTTAATAATAATGTACTTATGTTCTTGAAATATGCTGAGATGTTTTCTCAGTACAAAAAAATGGTAAGTATGTGAGGTAATACATATATTAGCTCAATTTAGCCATTCTGTATTCATATTTCAAAATGTAAAGTGTATGCATATTTCAAAACACCATGTTGTACATGATAAATCCATACAATTTTATTTGTCAATTTTTTAAAAATGTCAATTTCTTAAGGTTTTATTCTAACATGAATGACCATTAGACAACGGAGAAGGACTTTATGAACCTCAAATCTTGGGAAGAAAAGGAAATACAGCTATATAAAACTTAAAGTTATATATATATATAAATTTTAAAACTTATTGTAAACAACAAACTAGGAAAAGCAAACCCAGTGGCTCAGAGCCATTATATATCTAAAAAAGCAAGTGATTAGAAAAATACTAAAATCTCCTTCTCCCAGTTCCCCCTCCCCCCAGTAGTGGACTGAATGGTGGTCTCCAAACAGATATGTCACATCCTAATCCCCGAGACGCGGGAATCTGACCTTATGTTGGAAATAATGGTCTTAGCACGTAATGGAATTAGGTCAAGGATTCTGAGATGAGGAGATCATCCTGTATTACCTGGCAGGGCCCTAAATCCAATGACAGGTGTGCTCCGGAGAGACACACAGAGAAGACAAGAGAGGAGGCAGCCATGTGACCACGGAGGCAGAGATTGCCCTGATGGGGCCACAGGTCAAGGAATGCCTGGAGCCACCAGAAGCTGTTAGAGGCCAACGGAGTGTCCCCCAGAAGGAAGGTGGCCCTGCCAGATTTCTGACTTCTAGCCTCCAGAACTGTGAGAGAACAATCTTCTGTTATTTTAACTTAAGGCATTTACAGTAACTCGACACAGCAGCCACAGGAAACCCACTCCTGGAGACCCGCCCACGGAGAACAGAGTGGGCAACTGAATAATTCATTCCAAATATGCCGAGCAACAATCACACGCCAAACACAGCGGGAACCTTCCGGGCGGGGAGGTGAGCAGAGCCGCACAGCCGGTGGTCCTGGAGCTCACTCACCACGGCCCCCACTGGGCCTGGCCAGGACACCGGGAGCACGCCAGGCTCCTCCCTCCACTTTACAAAGGTCGCTTAGGACATGACCCGCCCACACTTCTTGACTGCACCAAGCCCCAGCACTGCTCAGGGTGATGGGCATCTTCCCCATCGGAGGGGAAAGGAACAGACCCCAAACTCTCGTCCTGCCCACCAGCCCTTGAGAAGACATGACTCATGAAAGGGTCTTGCTGACCTCATCAACACATCTAACTTTCTGAAAAAGCCAGATTTTAAAGATACATTTCTAGGCTCCTAAGCTCCCTCCTAAGGTCCAACACTCCCTTGACATCAACATAAAAATGCACCTCATGCACCCAAACTGGTTTTTCCAGTGTCCTCTGCCTTCCCTGATGAAGAATGCAGACAGGGACCTGGCATGAAGCCCCAGGTCCCAGTGGTCATTACTGGGAGTTTACAGGCGCCCCAGGGCCCAATTACCACAACCCCAGGCCCTGCAGGGCAACCTCAGCTCACACCAAGCAGGAGGCACCTCCTGTCCCAGACAGAGCAGTCTCCACGCCTGAACACAAGGGGTAGCACCTCGGAGACCAGAGCTATCCCGCGAGGCTGGGGGCCTGGGATCAAGGCTTCTCCTGGGCCAGGGACGCAGCCACGTGAGCCTCCTCCACCAGCAGCAGGGTCCTGGTCCACACGCTCCACACCAAATCTTCCTTCCTCACCCTTCCTCTCTCTCACGCACACTCCAGGGCCCTCCCCGCCTTGCTCAGGCCTAGAGGTGGACGTCCACCCACGCTCTGCACACCTGCCTCTCAACGCCAACACGGGGACCACACTGACCTCCCACCTCACTCACAGCACCGTGCCATGCAGAAGGCCATCCTCCTCAGTCACACACAGGCTGATGGGTAAGGTGGTGTAAGCAGAATTTACCTAGGGCACATGGGCATTTTTCTCCCCAGCCAGCACCAGTTCTGGGCTGAGCGGGAGCCATGGAAATGGGCTCTGTCAAGGCACACGTCATGTCTGTTCTTCCCACCACTGCACTGCCTGGCACTGTCTGGCACATAGCAGGTGCTCAGGAAATGCTTCCATGTGCTTGTATGTTCTCCGCAGTGCCGTTCCCTGCTAAAACTACAGGGTTTGCAAAAGTAAGACACACCGCTGCCCTCAAAGGGTTGGCAATCTTCTGGGATACGTCAAATAGTACAGGAAAAGAGCTAATACAAGGCAGAATTTGAAAGATTCCCTAAGAGACAAAGGAGATAAAAAGAGTAATACTCATCCAGGATGCGGGGGAAGCAGGTAAGATGAGGCCTGAACAAGGAGGTAACATTTGAGATGGGCGTGAAGAGCAGGCAGCATTTCTGTAATTGAGGAAAGAATGAATAGGAAAGAGTCCCCAGCAAAGTGTAGCTGTGGGCTGGAGGAGAGAGGCTACCTCCAGGGACAGCAGCTGACGGTTTCATTCACCAGGTGCTCGCGGGTGGCAAGGCCTACTCCAGTAGTCACTCACATGCATCTTGGAGCCAGTCACAGCAGTGTTGGGGTCATGAGCACCACTAGAAGGGAGGAAGCAGAGGCCCAGAGAAGTTACCTGACCTGGGCAGGCTCACACAACACGGGACTGGTGGAGCCAGGAGCAGAGTCCAAGTCTGTCTCCATAAGCTACCACATTCTGCCATATCCTACCTGAGAGACGTCATTTGCTGGGCACAGGACATCTGTAGTTGTATGTGATTCTCTCAACCTTTCCTTTCTAGAAGGCATCTGCTTCCATTCTGCACACTGATCGATGTTTGTCTTGAGGATCGTACGGCACCACGCCCTCCCAAGCAAAACTATTTCTGTTTGTCTCCTACATTCTAAACAACGATCTGCTGGGTAAAACAAATCACTATAGAAAGTGATGGTAAAGCCTGTTCTAATTTCAGAATTGTGAAATGTGAGGAAAGGGGAAAAAAAAAGAGTTGGTCTTAGAATCAAGGAAATGGAGTAAAAATAACCACCACTTAGTTGTCATCCAGCTATGGGCCAGGACATTGCTGAGTCCCTATGTCGTGCATTATTTCCCTTAGTCCTCCCAACAATCCTGTGAGGAAACCTACTGTTGCCCCATTTTATAGATGAGGAAATTAAGTTCCAGACAGGTGAAGTATCCCATTAAAGATCAACCCGCTCTGACTCCCAAGACTGGGCTCGTGGCCACTAACTAGACCCTCCCTTTCACACGGCTAGACCACTCCACACTGTTTATTGGTTCAGAGGTCCCATCGGGCAATAATATTCAAGGAGGCTGCCATTATATTTCCCCTGAATTTCTTGATGTTCATTTTATTTCATGGCCCTCTTCCACACATGTAAACCCTTCCCTTCCTCTAGGGCTCAAATCCCTCACGTCCCCTGCCCTGGGCTCTCTAGGCCGAGATGGACCTTCGACGTCTGATGATGTGTAGCCACAACGCAGCACAGGATTTGATATTCGCCTTCTAGTGATGAACTAGTCTCCCTAAAACACGTTGCTGTACCATTTACAATACTCTAAACATACTGTAAAGTTATGGTAACTAAAACCACATTGCTTTGGCACAGGGAAAAGCAGACCAGTGGAAAACAACAAGGATTCTAGACTTCTGTATTTGGAAACTTGATATATGGCAGTATAAAAAAAGATGAGTTCATCTTTTTTTAACAATGTGGGGTACCTGGTTATCCATATGGAAAAGTAAATCCCTACCTCACACTATGTATGACAAGTTCTAAGGGAGTGAAAACCCTGACTATAAAAACAAAACCTTAAAACATTTCTAAAGACAGCCTGAGACTACTCTATGACGTGGGGTAGGAAAGGATTTCTTAAACTAGCAACAGATGCACAAATCATAAAGGAAAAACTACATTAAAATGTATGTGTTCTGGAATAAAAGATGGCACAAAGCTTAGAAAAAATTCTAGACTGGGAGAAGATGCTTGCAGCAAAAAAATCTAGCAATAGATTGGTGTACATGGTATGTACACAAATAAAGAAAAACGTCAGTAACAAAATCTCAGAAACACAGTATTAAAAAGGCACACACT
Source organism: Lepilemur ruficaudatus (assembly GCA_963574885.1). Classification (NCBI taxonomy): domain Eukaryota; kingdom Metazoa; phylum Chordata; class Mammalia; order Primates; family Lepilemuridae; genus Lepilemur; species Lepilemur ruficaudatus. The sequence continues at coordinate 3,491 of CAUYRT010046327.1, read as the reverse complement.
AGTATATATGAAACTGTTCTATAAAAAGTTGAAAGACACGCAAAACAAGACTGTTATTTTTATGGCTAAACAGGCATGGAGTAAAAAGTTAAGAATGTGCACGGGAATTGCCAACACCAATTTCACAACAGTGGCTTTGCTTCTGGGGAGGGAAGAAAGGCGGGGTTAAAAATCTGAAGCAAAGTTGGAAGTTTGGAAAGACTATGTTGGGCACATGGGTATTTGTTCTCTTAATCTGAAATTGAAACATTTCTCTCCCCTACCCCAACACACACACAAAATAATAAAGAAAAAACACGAGGGGCGGTTGCCATCCTGTGTTGCATCGTGGTTATGTGTTTCTGACTCTCCAGCCCCATCCTAGAGGGGGCTCCTTGGGCTCTACCACTCAGGGGTCACTATTTGCCTCCCCCACGCCCATCTGTGCCAGCCGTGCTGGGTGCAGGGTCACATTCACCAAACTCATTCACACACCCCACAATTTTGCTACATCAAAAGCCCACTGCACCATGATGAGCCTGTTTTATTTAATCAAGTCACTTTTTAAACTTAAATTTATATTTTAAAGGATATATCATGCCTTCATAGAAAATCACAATCACACATCATAAGTAAATAGTAACTGTACAAAATATACACATAAGCAGCTACCAGTGTTCTTGTGGGTACACTAAAGCTAGCTAGGGCACCTGGGTATGCAGCCAGGTTTAGTTTATAGAGCCTGGGCTCACCTCTGGGACTCCACTTAACAGGGCATTCTTTAGGAGTCTCCATTTCTGCATTTCCAAAATGTGAACAATATTGGTACTTAATGCCTAGGGTTGTTGGAGAGTTGAAGGTATATCCAGCAGAGAATGTGGTGCCCAGGTCTTGCACAGGTCTTCTGCCAGCCCTAAGAAGGCTCCTGATCCGGGGAGAAGGTAGACCAGACTGGGCTTGCAGTACCCAAAAAGGCTTCAAGGCAATTCCCTCCAAAGTTCTGGCCCAACTCTCTGCTTTCAAGCCCTTAAAGGCTTTTTAAAGGCTAGAAGGAAGGAGCCCCAGGTCACTTTGTGATGTAAACGAGCCCTGGGCAGGTGGCAGCCATCCCAGCCCCGCCCCAGGAGTCAAGGTGACCCTTGGGAGTGGCAGGAGCTGGGGCACAGTGGTCACAGGCTCCACCTCACCACCCAGCCCCACCCTGGGGCCCCCTCCTGCCTGGGCTGTCAGCCGTAGACAGAGGAGGTCCAGGCAGACTGTGCCTCCTCGGGGGAGGCATGGGGTTCCTCAGCTGGATTTAGGCTCAGGGGAGATGCCACAGCCTACCACCACCCAGGAAGGATGGCCTGGGCCCGCCCGACCAAAGGGCCCTGAGATGCACAAATGGGTGTGGACACTTCCTCTACTCCAGCCTTAGGGCTGTGCCCAGACTCCATTCCCTCATCCTGCCTCCCTCTACAGGGGCAGCAGGCCGAATAAAATGCACAAGTGCTCAATAAATCTTGGTTTTCTCCTGCTTGCCACATGCAACCCATAACATCCAATACTTTCTAGCCCAGCTATCAGCAAACTTTTCAGTTATGTGGGCCATTTAAGATCTGCCGCAACTACTGGACTCTGCCACGGTGACAAGGAAGCAGCCATGGAAGAGGCAGGAATGAATGGGCATGGACGAGGCAGGAATGAATACAATGTCACTTCTGGACACTGAAATTTGAACATTCACATAATTTTTCTTCTTCCTGCTGACCTCTTCCTTCCTTCCAACTTTTTTTGGCACTCTGAGACGCTGCCCACCACCTCCTGTTTTGGTCTTCTTGCCAGATAACTAAGTCATAGCTAAGTCATAGCTCCTCAAAAGAGGAAAGCTCTCCAAGAACAGCTCCCTATAAGTTCACCTGCACCAGGTCACCCCCAGCCCCAGCCCCTTGCGCAGTTCCGGTGTGTGATGGGTTTTTAATTAATGGTGGTGGGATTTGATATTAAATTCCCTAAAGCAAATAACAGAGCTGGAACTAGTCAGCCAAACCATGAAGAGTGTGAAAAGATGCTCCACCTCACTAAAGACTGAAGAAATGCCAATTGCAATAACGCAATGCCTGGTCACCTATCAGACTGGCAAAAAACTCACAGAGTGCTAACAACCTGCGAGGACAGAGATATAGAGAAATGGGCCCTTATCTCACAGATGCTGGAGGTGGAAGGTAACCTGTCACACAGCCCATGGGGCATTTTGACAATACCCATCAATATTTAACATGCAACAGGCTAGGACTCAGCCATCCTATCACCAGGACTCTAGTCCACAGAACTTCTAGCACATGTGCTTAAAGATATTTGCACAAGGCTATTCAATGCAGCAGCACTGTTAACAGCTAAAAACTGCAGAGAAACTAAATGGTCAGCAATCGCGTTACTACCACCCTGTGGAATACTCTGCAGCCATCACAGAGAATGAGGCACACACCTTAACCAACAGCCCAAGTTAGCTGCAGGTGTCTCCTGCACAGGGTGCTGAGCAGGACCCAGCGTCACTCACCATTCCTGGCCAAAGAGCACAGCCTAAATCTAGTCATGAGGAAACACCAGGCAAACCCAAACAGAGACACAGCCTACAGTCTCCTGGCCCGCACTCTTCAGAAATGTCCACGACTTGAAAGACAAGAGGCTGAGGGTCTGTCCATATTCAAGCACCACCAAGAGTGGGGAAAGTTAACACAACGCATCACCCTGGGCTAGATCTCGAATCAAGGCAAAAGCCTGCAATAAAGAACATTATCGGTACAATTGGCCCTATTTTAATAGGGCTAGATGACAGGTAATGGCATTATACTAATGTTAAATTCTCTGAATTTGATAATGGAATTGTGGTTATGCAAAAGAATGGCCTTGTTCTTAGGAAAGCCACGCTGAAGTACTTAGGAATAAAAGATCACATTGTCTGCAACTCACTCACAAGTGTTTCAGTGAGGGAAAAGATAGATACAACAGAAATATCTGTGTCTACTTATCTACAGCTATCTCTATAGACATGTATAGATGGAGAGAGCTATAGATACATATACATACATACATACACACACATGAATGTCTATCAAATAGAGAGATAAAGCAAATGAGACAAAACATTAAAAAATTGGTGAGTCTTCCGAGCACTCTGGGAGGCCGAGGGGGGTGGATCGCTCAAGGTCAGGAGTTCGAAACCAGCCTGAGCAAGAGTGAGACCCCGTCTCTACTATAAATAGAAGGAAATTCATTGGCCAACTAAAAATATATGTAAAAAATTAGCCGGGCATGGTGGCGCATGCCTGTAGTCCCAGCTACTTGGGAGGCTGAGACAGAAGGATTGCTTGAGCCCAGGAGTTTGAGGTTGCTGTGAGCTAGGCTGACGCCACGGCACTCTAGCCAGGGTAACAGAGTGAGACTCTGTCTCAAAAAAAAAAAAATGAAGAAGAAGAAAGCGTACCTCGATTTCACGTATTATCTGTATCAGAGTGTTTTCCACTGCAAGT